>CAJUYG010001135.1:104535-130743 GCA_910591675.1 Galerucella calmariensis
TATTGAAAGATTTGAAAGACAATAGATTAAATTTAACACATAAACCAAACTCCAAACTTAGTATTTCACAACATTTATAAAAATTTTCAATAAAGGTATCCTGCAGCTGCTTCTCTTTTTACTGTTTTAACCTTGTCAATCCAAAAAAATACGCGTTATTTAAGGATCAAAATTTAAGATTTAGTGGTTCTATTATTCTGGTGGCTAATGAGTATATTTAATTGAATTTGTGATAAATATCTGCTAGATTATCAATAAGTATCACAAAATTACTAAAATGCTGGATAAAAACTGTGAATTGATTCATTTTAAAAATTCAAGTTTATTTTTTACTCATCTTTTCAAATTCATATCCCGAATATTTTTCGAAATAATTAACATTTAAAAATAAACCTTTGTGATAAAGAATCCTATTAATTTAAATATATATTTCTCTAATTACCCCTCTATAGCTTAAAATAAAATAAGCTTTTCAAACTTATCTGGTATCTACCGGTCTCGTTATTGACAACAAGTCGACAACGAGTCGTAAACATAATTTATGAGAGCGGCGTGAATCAAACTTGAATCAAACCGCTCTGGAGTGAAACATCTTATATTTTTATTCTGTAATCTTTGATTATACACTCTATACACTTTCACTAATTTCTAAAAATTATAGAGAGAGAGAGAGAGATTGAGGAGAGAACGCACGCGCTTGAGGCACATAACGCAGCAACGTAACGTAACGTAACGTAAAGAACTGAAGTTCTTAAGTTCTAATAATGGCAGATACTACTTTTAGGTTTTTGTTTTGGTACGAAGTCCTGGGACAATCTGTATAACCTCTAAAATAGCAAGGTTTATAACTGAAATAACGTAGCTATAAATATATCCTAGATAAACCCAAAAATGCGTTATGGTATCATAACAATTCCGATAAGCTTATATAATAGATAACTGGATAAAACGGACCATACAATTTATAGAAGACAGTGGCGGACAAACGAAAAACCCTTTTCAATAGAGCAAAACGGAAAATGATTTAAAAATGTGAAGTGGCTAAAAAACATATAATGTTGCAAGTGGCCTTGTTAGAAAAAGTTATTATGCCGGCATTACAAAAAGAAGGGAGTTTGAAGATTTTAAAATTAATTCAAGTAATCCGAACCGAGCCTCTCAAGAGGTAGTGTAGTTATTGGGGGGAAGCGACAGTTCAGCTCTGTTCGAAGATTTCGCAAAGTGAATAGAGTACCTTATGCCATATAATCCACTGAAAAGTTAATAATTTTTTGAACGTTATCCTCTTGCAATTTTCAACCTTTGTTATTTCTCTGACAACACTTTATTGGGTCGATGAAAAATGACCACAAAGAAATATCGTTATTATCTGTTGGAGAATACGTATGAAGTATGGAGACTCTTTAATAGCTATAAATAATTGATAAAAGCTCATCCAATCAATATTTTATAGTCGCTTTTATTGGTTAATAAAATTAATAAAAGTTCGAGCCTGTAGCCTGTAAAAAATTTATTGGGTTGAAGTGGAGTTCATGAAATGGAAAAAAGTCAAAAAAACATCGTGGTATTCTGTGTAAAAATTTAATTTTTAAAATTGCAAAGCGCTTTCGGCTATTAAGCCATCTTCAGTTCTAGTAAGTAAGTAATAAAAGTTGGAAATATGTAAAATAAGAAATAAGTAAAGAACTACTTATACTCGTCATGTATGTGCTACAAGAAACCTAATTAAAGGTCGACAACACATTAACGTCACAAAATAAAATTGCTTAAAATTACATTTATTCAAAATAATCCACTGATTGGGGTAAACTGTCTTTCAATTTTGAACATTTTTAGTTTAAATTTTAATGTCTTCAACTACTACATGAACACGTGTTAGTAGAACGGAAATTGAAGTGACACTACTTCAATTTGAAATTAACAAATGACAAACGACAATCTAAGTGAACACAGAACTCAAGCTATCCAACATGAGTATAATAATAACATTGTAAAATTTTGTGTAAATGTAAATATTAAAGAACCCATTTAGTTACCAAATCTAATTCAAAATAGATAACCAATCAATAGTCAGATAAAACTCCAAACACAATTACCATTCAAATAATGAAGCATGTAAAAACAAATTATTAACAACAAAAATATATTTAAATCTAAAGAAAAATTTTATTAAGTAATTAATAGTCAAATTATGTATCAAATAATATCCCAAAAACCAATGTGAGTCATTTTCATTGAGAAAGATCTGATTTAGAGTCTAATGAGAACCCATTACTCAAATCACCTACTAGCCAGAAAAAGATTAAGGGTTTAATGAGAACTCATTACCAAATCTAATTCAAAAAACAACTACACAAGAGTCCAGAAATATTTAAAATAAAGAAATAAGTAACTAATCATTAATTTGTAATTTAAAAATATGGAAACATTTTAAATTAAAGATCATTAACTGAACTATATGGTATCAGTCCGATAATGTTGTGAATAAATATGAATATCATCATAGAGAGAAATATCATGGATATACTATTTAATCTTCTAAACGTCTATGCAAAGGGCGAGCGGTGCACCCCTATAAAGATGCACAAAAAAACCGACCACTACAAAACGCAAGGAAAAAACCAATTGGGATCGATTAATTATATTATTAGGAACAAAAAACCTTAATAACACTTTTTTGTCCCGATGGTCAGTCAACCAAAAACTTGCAAAATTACGGAAAATAAAAAAAGGGTTACGCTAATCATTTCTTAGGGTAAAATGGATGAAAATAAACACATTTCGACTCTTGACATTTTTTCGAAAAATGCTTTGTTTTCAAGTTATCGGCAATTCAAAGTCAAAATTCGACCGAAAAAATGGATTTTTCGAAAAAAAATTTCTCGGCTTCTACCAGAGCTTTTTCAAATTTAATTGTTCTTGCTTATTCAAACAAAAATTATTGTTTCGCAATTCTTTATTAATTTGTAAATCTTCAAGAAAATCCAGCTTATTAAAATTTTTAGAATTAACTTCTTTTAAAATTAGTGAATTACGATTAGGACTAAAATTATGCTTATTGAGTTTTAGATGATGACCAAAAGCTGAATTCTCACATCTACTCAAATGTTCACCTATTCGAACTTTTAAAGGTCTACAAGTTCTCTCGTCAGGTATGTACTTTATTGTTTACGGTCAATTATTGTTTATGAAAAGTGAACATTGATCTTATTGTTATATTTATTTAAATAATACAAAAATATGTCTAGATACACGTAAAAACATCATCATTTTGAAAGTTCTTTAGTATTTTAAGTTAGAAAGAGAAGCTGGTAATTATTAATTCTTTTTCGAATTTGGCTGAATACGATCCTGATGATTTTATTTATCAAATTTAAGGTTAGCTATACTCCGATTTAGCACCAAATGACTTTTCATATCTATAAAATATATTCGATAACAGAAACATAAAATCCGATAACCTCTACTGGAAAACACAATGAAATTTTCTTTTTTTTTCTGTTCTTTTTGTTACCATCGAAATTTTCCAGAGTTTCTTCTAAGAAGGTAAAAATATAACCGCATTCAATTTCCAGCCCTTATAACAGTGCATAAATAACGAGTTCCCTTTTCGCGAAGTCTACCATTTTTATGATGATATGCCTCCAGTGGTAGATTTTAAAATACGATATCCCCCTTCATCCGTAGGATTCTCTTTCAGCATTTTAATCTCGGTGAGAAAAAAAACCACGCTACGTAGAGAGGATGTATACGAGGGAGCATGTTTTTCCAAAAAGAAAAAATTATATGTATACTTTGGCAAGTTTATCTGAAGCCGTGAAAGTGAAAGGTTAACTTTGTTGGTTAACATTTCAATTAATAATAATGTGCAATAGTCACTTCAAATATTTAATAAATTATTCCACTTTTGTGATTTGTGGTGGAATAAACTAGTAGATCAAAAATCAATATTCCTAAGATATTCTACCGCGAAATTTGAATTTTGAATTGTTTTTAAATAAGGTCTTCTTTCGGCAGGTCTTCTCTCATTGTCTGTCGACAAAGCAGCATAAGTGGAACTATGCAGTAATCCATTGATTAAATTTTTTCTACCTGTTTGAAAACAAAAGATGCCGTTTTACCTTAAGAATCTGGATTACTGAAAAGTTACCTGGAACACAATTTCCTGGATCACAGTTCTTGGGAAGTACAGTTTCTTGGAGCACAGTTTCCTTGCTTAAAAACAGTTCTGGAGATACAGTTCGTAGAAAGTCTGACTGTTCTCAGGGTCACAAGTTCCTGTTTGACAAAAAAATTCTTCTGGGTCAAAGTTCCAGTTCCTTTTAAACTGAAAAGTTTCTTAAATACCGTTCCTGTAGTAAATCCGTAGTACCTGCATCCACAGCCACATCATCTTCATCTTCAAACAACTGTATTATTGTGCTAAGTATTTTTTTTGTTGTATTCGCTACTAACCCTTTCTTTTAAATAATGTAAATTTCAATACTGTAATTATATACATTTTTTTTACTCTGATAGCTTTATTTATTATACAGAAACTTTAATTTTTTTTTTAAAGATTAAAAGTTAGCTGACCATTAAATTTGATTTTCTTTCTAATTTTCTTTTAGGAAAGAAAATTAGTGGCGCCCTAAAATTACTTTTACTATTTTTTTTTTACTAGTTTTGCTTGAGTAAATTATTTTCTTTATATTAATAAGGTAACAAGGCCCTGCGAACTGGCTAAGGTTACCTCCTAATTTAATGGTTAGTTAGGCAAGAGCCTGCATTATTCACTATCAATTTTTTTCGTCATTCCACTTCATAATTTCATCTGCGAAATTGAGCAACTACTGTTTCAATCAACATTTTGGTTTCATTGGCGCCCCACGTTGGGCGCCAATATGAAATCTCTCGTTGAGAGAGCGGATACCGAGCCGATCGGTTCTCGGTTAGATGACTATTTAGCTAGTAACAGTATTTTGCTAGCTTACCTATATGCTTATTATTATACGTTTTAGCAAACTCTAAACAGTGTTGTGTTTGTGAAATAAGAACGTTTAGAAATAATTTAAACTATTCGACACAATGGACCATAACCAGAGTAAAAAAAACTATAAATATTGTGCGGTTCCAGAATGTAAAAGTACTGCGATTAAACCATTTATTTCTATTAATAAGGATGCAAAAAAAAACGGAAGCAATGGCAGAAAAGCATAAAAAGACTCAAAGCATTCACTGATAAGTCAACATACTGTAATGTTTTTCTTATTTATTCGAACTGTTTTTACCGTGGGATAAAGTTATACCCTCACTATGGCTAATTACTATTGATTTATTGAAGAAACACTTACACACTATAGTAAACTTAATTTATATACACACTACTTAATGTCTACTAATTTATTTACACTCGGTATAATAATTGTCCTAATTTATCTTCAACACTATTTATATTCACTATTTGTTCACTCACTGGATACTGAAACTGTTTACCGGTTCACTGTATACTGAACAACTCCTCGAGTCACTCGAAAACCCGCGTATATATAGTCCCTCGAATTTCTAGAACTTTCTTGAATTCACCGCCTTCTACGCTGTTCGAGAACAGTCTCGAACATTACCTGTTGGAGAACCTTTCTAGAAAGGTATTCTGAATGACTGAGTTCGAAACAATACTTTGTTTGTGTATTTTTAGGATTTAATTTTCCTTCAATCAGAATCGTTATAAATTACCCTATAAAATACGTTGTGAATCCATATTTAGAGGGTTATTGAAAACCACACGCTTGTATTAATCTTATTTTTTTAAATACATACGTAGAAAATATTTTTCTTATAGCTTGTGGTGTAATTAATATTCAAAATTATTTAATAAAATAATGGGTCAGTTCTTCACAAATTAAATTTTATTGAATACTGCTTTTTTCCAAAAAACAGGTAATCTTTTTCAGTAGATCATCAACAAAACTGGCGTAGGTATATTGTATGTTTCAAAAGAAATTATTTGATTTGATTCAAAGTCCGGATCAGCTCTAACAAATATCGCTTTTTTACCAGTGATTAAAAAGGGATTAATTTGTTTGTGAAAATTCTATATCATGAGCGTACCAATAAATTTTTCGAGCGGTTTAATTCATTTGATATAATTTTCATTTGCTATGGAAGTAAGAGAAGGAATTATGAAAGTGGTTCATTTAAATTGTTGTTTTCACTCCTTCCTACTTATTTGCTGTTTTTTTCAGAAAATAAATCAGAGTTCTAACTGAAATTTAAAATACTTAAATATGTAAACTGTTTCGCAGAGCGTGTCTGCATCGTCGGGATATACCTACATGACAAATGCATAATTTTACTGCATTTCCCTCTAAGTGTCTAGCTCCCGCCAACTCGACGCAGTTTCCTTATGACTTTGACCCAAATTTTAAATATATTGGTAGTACATTTTTTCTCTCCTCTCTTTTTACAATCGACTGGTCTGTTAGAAAAACACTCCATTTTTACCATTTGTAATATTTACTCTTTTAAACTAGTTCTACGTTTTAGCTGACACCACATTTTCCATTTTCTTACCATTTTCCTTTACGCGATAACAGTTTTAACTGCAAAGGGTGGTTCGAATGTATCCTTTGAATTTTATGGGAGCAAAAGGAAAAACCCCAGCGATTCAAAACCAACATATTCTGTTTCAAAATGTAAGTATTATAGTAATTTTTACGGTTTCTTTATATACCGAGGATAATATGGGGTTCTTTTTTTTCTGAACAAGATTAATCCACAAGAGCTGGTGTTTTATACAGCGTGTCCGCGGATGGAGTATCCTATATCTCAAAAACGGAGGGTGTTAAAGAAATTGATATGGAACAACGATGATTAAATTATGTAACTTTCATTATATATAAAATTTTTTTGGAACTTTAGTTCTTTACGTCAGGTAATATGGGAGCAACCAGGGGTCGCGACGCAAAAGATCTGACCGTTACGTTACGTTATGTTACGTTGCTTCGTTATGTGCCTTGCTTGCGTGCGTGTGCTCTCTCCTGAGTCTCTCTCTCGTTTACGAAGCAGCGATTCATATGCTCCGGCCAGGATTCGAACCCGGGCCGCCCGCGTGGAATGCGAGCATTCTACTACTGAACCACCGGAGCTATATTAAAATTCTATGCAAAGCTGGTATTCGCAGTGCTGTTGATCTACTTGAATTTGTTCGGATAAATTTTTACTACTATTTCCATAATTTTTTTGCGCGATTGATCTTTTCTGTTTATTTACAGCATCGGTTGTCAGGACGGTAGGATGTGTTTACTGGTTTCTAAGTTTAACACGTCGGTAAGTGATTTACTCACCGTTCAGACGTCGAAAAGTAATAAATAAATAAAAACAATTTCACCAAAATGCAAAATATATTTTAAACTGATCGAGAAGTATAAATGTAACTTTTGACATTTCGTTCATTTCGAAGAAATTTAAATTATTTTCGGAATTTATTTCAATACGATCGCGCAAAAAATGGTATAAGCATCTCGAACGTTAAGGGTAATTACACGTTTGCATGTAGATTCCTCTCGTAAAATTGGACAAAATGATATGATTGAGGGGTCTAGAACATTTACTTTTCGAAATACAGGGTGTTGAAATTTTGAAAAGTTGAATGTTTTAATTCGATAACTTTAAAATGGATGGATAAATTGATTTGTCATTTCGCAGCTTGTTTTTAAATGTAAAAGGGCATATTTTGATAGAAATAGTAGTTTGTGCAACTAGTGTGGATATGATTGCTATATCGCACGAGGACGAAGTTTGAGCACGACGCCGTAGGCGGAGTGCTCAATCGTTCATGTGCGATATGGACAATCCACACGAGTCGAACAGCATATTTTTTCTACGACCCACTTAAGAAAAAATCTAGAAAATAAAAATTTCTAAAAACTGTAATATAACTTCAAATTGAAAATTTAACAATTCAATTTTGTTTCCACTAATTTTTTTGTGGTAAGCGTACAGTCCAATTTGTATAATGCTACGGTTTCCCTTCTTAAATATACGATGCTGTTATACGTAGATGTTGCCAGTCGGACTCCCTAATGAAGGGTACCGTTGTCGTTATTAATATCAAGCAGAATGATTATTTAAAAATAAAATTAACAATAAAAAAAAACTTTTTCACGGGGAATCGAACCCGGGTCTACCGCGGGAGAGTCTGGTGTGCTTACTACTCGACCACCGAGGAATATGCAAATTGTTTATCTATAACGTCAGATGTATTACATAATTTTTGCTTAAAAGGAACTAAATTTCCTACTGTGTGTCCCGCGACATGTTCTACCTTTTATATTTTCCTAAAGCTTCCCGACAATTTTCGTAGACTCGAAAAAAGTTACGCGTATCTGTATACAAAAGTATTATTAACATGTACAGTTTCATTTATTTATATTATTCAATAGCCTGTTGAGCATCAAATTATTTTTGGACGTACCGTAAGCAAAACGAAGTGAAGAATTGAAGCAAAAAATAGGAATGTGCCATAAACAAGTAATAAAGACCTTTTTCGGTCAGATTAAGAGAACCCACCAACATTTTTGTCAGATTAAGAAAATATGTTTCCAGGATACCGAGATAAACCGCCCCTATGAAAATCTGACGCGCTCGAGTATTTCAAAAGAACTTTTTTTTTGCATTTTCAAAAATTTGTCGTAACTCATCGTCACGCCCAAATCGCCAGTTTTTTTAAAGGGAGCAGCTTCCTTGGGGCCTACTTAACGCCCCTTCCGAAAATCTGACGAGCGTAATTTTTTTTTTTTCGGATTTTTGACTACTTTATATGCCTACCCCCATCACGCAAACCGGCATATTAGTATACCGTTGTTATCAGAGGCACTTGGGGCATACGTAGTATGAATATCTGACGCGCTCGAGAATGCCCAAGTAACTGTTTTTACTTTAACATTTTCGAAAAACCGTACACGCCATACCCACCGCTAAAATGGTTTTTACCATACGAGCTTTTCTTTTCGAAATTACTTCATCTTTCGATTTTGATAGGTCTCGAGGGCGCTCGAGCATGTCGCCATTTAGCGACCTCGTCTCCCTAACTAATAAAATGAGACGGGTTTTGAAAAACTTGAATTTTATTTCATTTCATGGGGTTTCAGAACTTTTATCAAGAATAACATTTTTCACTAAATTAATTTTTAAAAATTTTTCACCTATAGGATACTCCATCCGTGGACACGCTGTATAATGTAAATAGAAGAAAATTAAATGGTTGATCTTTTAGTGTTTATTTAAAAAATATTTAACGATATTTGGTTGATTTTTTATTTTGCTTTCAACTGAAACCTCCTCAAGCTATATACACGCGGCTTGGACTGCGAATTAATTGGATTTTCTTGGAAAGGAAGGTTTTTATTAGCCAGCCAGACACTTTGGTCAATTTAATTTCATTCCGGTATGAAACCAAACCCTATTTTTCACCTAGCGACGTTAGAACGTTTTCAAAACGCACGTTCAGGACGTTTTTAAAATTTACAACTCCTCAGTAATGGTTTTCTACAACACTATTTATATTATCGACAGAGAATACATACAGGGTGTACCAACCTTACGACAAACTTCGGTATATGGGTTATTGTAAGAAATATATAAAAATATTAGATGTGTTGAAGGTCCATATTTTGAAATTATATCGAACTATACAGAGTGCTGCATAACTCCGTTACAAACCAAACATATGATTTTTCAAATGGGAACCCCTGTATATTATACCGAATTCGGATTGGTTACATTTTTTTGAAGCTTTCGATATGAGGTTTTGCTACGTTATACAAAGTCCTTCAAAAGATATGGACACGTTTATGTGAAAATCGTTGGTAAATCAACGCTCTGTAGCTTGTTGTACGTTGAAGAAAAAAAAAAGCATTTTGCCAAACAGAGTTTTGTAATATGATGCAACATCTCCGTATCCTATTAAATTTCAATTATATTCTTTCTTGTATAAGCAATAAACGTTGTATGTAACAAAAAATCCTGATTAATGGTAAATTTTAATGAATAATTTATTCTAAACAAAACTATCCACCAAAAGTATAATCCTAACCGTAATATTAAACTGAAGGTTCAAAGTGTTCACCGTTAACATCAATGCAATGCTGTAAGAGGGGGCCCAACTGATTGGCCATATTGAAAAATTCTTAGCCTACTATAGAACCAAACAAAATTTAAATGTCAAAATATTTTATTACTCAACATATTCTCCTCATAATTGGATACATTTATTACACAGTTTTTATTACCTCATCGTTGGAAGAAAATTTACGACCTTTTAAACTTTTTTTCAGTTGAGGAAAAAGATGATAATCGGACGGAGCCAAATCTGGTGAATAAGGGGGTAATTCTGGTAATTCAAACCCTAAATCACAATTTTTTTGCATGGCAACATAAGATTTGTTTAAAGGGCCGTTGTCCTGCAAAAACAAAACACCTTTGGATAGCTTTCCGCGTCTTTTCTCTTCAATTTTTTCCCGTAGAGTGGTCAGTAATGTCGAATAGTAATCCTCGGTTATTGTTCTACACTTATCCAAAAAATCAATCATGATTACTCCATGGCAATCCCAAAAAACTGAAGCAAGAACGTTTTCAGCAAATTTTTGGACACGAAAAAACATCTTAGGTCTTGGAGAGGACGAAGAAAATTGATCACCAAGGGTATTAAGCATATCTTCGTAAATTTGCTTACCTTTTTGAATACAGGTACTTGATGATGGCTCGATAGTCCAATTTTTCGATTTTCACAATTTCGGTGGACATGTTTTTTCTTTTAATTTATCGCGTAACCACAGATTATAAAGAGAACAGATAAGAAAGCTTGACAGAGAACAGTAAAAAGAGAGAGAGATGCGTGGACACACCCATTTAAATGCCCATCGTCTTATGTCGACTCCGTTCGAGCTGCTTCGCGGAACTTCTCAACAGGGTTGTCGATTTGCATAATATGTTCTTCAATTTACGATCATAGGTCAAATATTTTATAAGCATTTTTATAAGTGTGATAGTTATACAGATACAAATATTCGATAATTACTTGTTTTAAATCAATTTTATTAGCATTTAAGAATTATACAATTAAAAAGATTATAATGTATAAAAATCATACCATAAATATATACTTTTTTCACAAACCACATCCTTGGCAACCATGCACAATAACGGTGAAGGCTAACCTAACCTAACATAATCAAAACGTCAAAACACGCTCAAAATCACTTGTAGTCTGTTCTCAAAATTCATAACGCCATTTTTGTTTGCTTCATTGTTTGAAGATTTTCAATCGGCGATATTAATTGTGTTATTTGACTAATCGATTGTGCGATGTGGTAATATTAACTATAAAAATATAGTGGTATAGATTATTATTCTTATAAATGAATAAACATCATGGCGGAGTGTATTTTTCATACAGAGACTGTCCAAATAAATTTTATTCGGAAAGAAAAATAAAGTTCTTTCGATGTCAAAGGGATAAGAGTATATAATTTAATATCCTGGCCTATGATGAAAGAAATTTTAAAGTTTTTGATATTAACTTAGGTGCTACAAATTAATATAAAAATTCTCCCTTGCTAGGTGTATATTGTATTCCCTTTGATAATAAATAAATTAAGAATTATTTGTACTTCAAAATTTGGTTGATTTTTGTAATTATTTGTGTTATCTAAAAATGTATTTATTAATTAATTTTCCAAGAGTAATGACTATTTATAACAAATCATAGGAATGTACATATAGGTATTCAATAAATACATAAATATATATTCGATTATGATTATTGTTTTAATTCATGGCGCAGTTTCAAAGATTTAGTGGAAACTTCCAAAAAAAACTAGATCCGGCACTAAAAATTGTTTTTGTCCCCGAGTCAACACTGCAATTTGGTAAGAAATTCAGAAAATATTTTAAACTGGCAACAACGCGGCCATGCCGAGTTAAAGGTCCAAGGTCATTGACGACGGAGCTGAAAATCGTTTGATGTTTTACCGGGATTCGTATCAGTTCTCTTTATAATCTGTGGCGTAACTCTGGTTTACTTTTTTGACGTCCAACTTCACACTGACACTTCTAATGAGTTATTGTTCGTTGCTATGGTAACGCAATATTTTGTGTATGCATGGAACTGGTTTAGGCTAACTAGATATCAATACATCCTCGTATAATTACATCCAATGGTTTTAGTCTATTTCGCACACAAGTTATTTTTATTTTCAAAATTATTAAACTAAAGTGAATTTTTTAATGTCCTTTCTAATTACAAACCAGATTGGTTGATTATATCGTACAGACATCCCAACCCCGTACAACTTAGAAGTATTTATACTTATGTGAAATTTTCATTTATCAAAGACAGACAATGGACTCGATGTAATCTTAGAAAGTTTCTGTGAATAATGAAGTCTTTAGACTCGAATCTCTAGCGTCACCAGATTTTCCAAAGGAAAAATGACGAAAAATAAAAGTTTTAGATAGTCTTATTCACGATGAAAAGTTACAAGACTCTATTTCCCTTCCTATTCGACGCCGGATGTTTCAAAGTTGAAAAAAGATCTCGTAGATTTTCACTTGAAACATTTTAAATCATAATTTATTAGATGTCAAAGATCACCCGACCATATCCCCATCATTTTCCTCAAGCATTTTCCCGAAAAAGCTCATCAACATCTTCTCCGGATATTTAATATTATTTGGTTACAGCATAAATTCCCAAAAAGCTGGCGAGAATCAGTGATAATCCCTATTAAAAAATCCCGAACTCCCAGTTCCAATCCTCAATCTTACCGGCCTATTTCGCTCACATGCGTAATAAGTAAACTAAATAATAGAAAAAATAATCAATAGAAGATTGCTATGGACACTGGAAAAACGCAACCTAATAATCCCAGAGCAGAGTGGCTTCAGATCAGGAAGATCAACATTAGATAACATCATTGATCTTGAAAGCGAAATCAATGAAGCCTTTGCATTAAAAAGTAAATGTTTAACTATGTTCTTTGACATCACTAAGGCTTTTGATACCGCCTGGCATAACTATATCATTAAAAAATTACACAGTTGGAATATACAGGGACATTGCCTATTATTTATCAAAAATTTCCTACAAGACAGATCTTTTATACTCGATTTGAAATTGGTTGATAGTAATAAATCATTAAAATCCGTCAAAGACGTATACAAAGTGGTCCCCCTAAATTGCCAAGTTTTAAATAGTATATACATTGAAAGTATAGACCCTTTTGCATTTATTAAACTTTCCATTCCTGTAGATCTGATAAGGGCGTCGAATACAAAGCTTAACCCGAGGCTCGAACAATAAGCGGTAGGATTCTACCTGTGATGTTTTGCACTCATGCACGTGCTTTCGGGTGGGCTTAAGTTTATATTAAACACAATAATTATATTATTTAGTGAACATTCGGATGTGTGGCATAATTTGTTACCCTTGTATTTGAATAAATATAATACTAATAACAATAAAGCAACCAATAAACAAGTAAATTTGGAACAATGTTTCTATTTGAAATTCTATAAAATTTATAGTAAGTCATTACATTTCTTCGCTTTAAATTAATCATCATCAGAAAATGAAATATCTTAGGGACTGTCTTCTTCCCCTAAATTGATAATAAGTGGTTCGACCGTTTTCTCCAGTAAACTATCCAATTGCCACATTTTTTCCTCCTCCTTTATTACATGCTCTATACATCTTTGCCACTTCCCCGCGTTGACTTCTTGAAGCGCTTCTTCAAAGAGTTTTTGAACATCACTCATTTTATAAGTGGTACTTTTTCTAGCCACATAACCTTTCACATGAGCCCATACCAGTTCGATCGGATTTAATTCGCAATGGTAGGGGGGGGAGCCGAAGCACTATTATATTTTGTTTTTTGGCCATTTCGTCAACAACATATTTTTGAAACCGATGTTTATGGGTGTTTACAATTGATAGCAACTCCTTTTTAACCATATTGTCCTCAAATTGTATTTGTTTCTCCACAAGCCACTCGATAATTTTTGCTTTTCGCCAAGCAGTTGTAGGCATCTTCTCCAATCTTCTGGAGTGATACGGAGCGTTATCTAACACAATGACGGAGCCAGGTGGAATCAGCTCTATCATTTGTTCGAAATACTCCTCAAAAACATCAGCATTCATATCCTCGTGGTAATCGCCTGTACGAACTGATTGGAATGATAATTGTCATTGGAGCTACCGATGTGAGTTATAATTAATCGTTTTCCTTTTCCAGAGGGCGGATTTATTCCTGTTGATAGACCGTCTAAAAATGCTTGCCGGTGAGAAGTAACATTTTTGTCTGTCCATA
Organism: Galerucella calmariensis; assembly: GCA_910591675.1. Taxonomy (NCBI): domain Eukaryota; kingdom Metazoa; phylum Arthropoda; class Insecta; order Coleoptera; family Chrysomelidae; genus Galerucella; species Galerucella calmariensis. Next base: position 118,884 of record CAJUYG010001135.1, read on the forward strand.
TTTTCCCAACTGTGTAGCCTTCGTTCAGCCATGTTTCGTCCGAATAGAAAATTGTTTTGTTTTCATTGCGAAATTGTCTTATTTTTCTCAAATAATTACGTCTCCAACACACTATTTCATCTTTTTCGAGCAAATGAGACTTCCGACTATGTTTTTCCCATCTAAAATTCATTTCTCTTAGAACTTTCCATAGTTTATCTCTCTTGATTGCAGGAAAGTCTTCTTTTACTGCCCCTAAAACTCTATCCAAAGTAGGGATCTCCTTATTGAAATAGAATGAATGCACCTTTCGTCTTATGATGGCCTTTTCGTCCTCATCGATCGGTATTGTTCGCCTTCCTGGAGATGGTTTTGGTGGCGTCACGGTTCCTGTCTTTTCTTCCCGCATCAGCCTGTAGATGGTTGCTTTTCCAATACCTGTCATCTTTGAACAAAGTTCCACTGTAGAATCGATACTAATTGCACTTTTTTGATATCTAAGTGCATTAAATACATTGAGCACAATAATCTTTTCACTAATGCTTAGCGCTGATTTTGCAGCTCGCTTAACTGGAATAAATCCTGAAAGACTCTCCATTTTCAAAAATTACCCAAATGTGTGTCCTAGAATTCTCGCATTAGGTTTGTTCGCTCTTAAAATGACTCACAGTTTTATACCAATAAGTAGAGGTACCTACCTACCTACCTACCTTTTTCGTAACAACCTGAATAACATTGTGTATTAATTGTTCCCGGAATTCTCGGCATAATTATTTTTACCTGTTATGACAATAATGATTACTATAAATAGGGTTCAAACTGGCACGTCAGGTAGGTGCGCCTATGGAATCGGCTGCTAAAAATGATTTATTACTATCAACCAATTTCAAATCGAGTATACGATTTTCCATTAACTAATGCCCTAAGTTTACGTCAAAGTCAAAGCAAACAACATAACCTCCAACTTAAGATTTCAAAAAAATGGTGTCCCCGCAAGGTTCCGTACTAAGCCCGACCCTATTCATAATAGCAATAAACGATGTTCTACAAGGAATGAAACTTCCACTCAAAGCTCGAATATATGCCGATGACCTGATCGTATACTGCAAAAGTAAAAACCTCAAAAACAGTCAAATAATCGCACAAGAATTTTTATCCCGTTTAGAACACTGGACAGAGCAAACAGGTTTCACCTTCTCAACAGAGAAAACCAAATTTATGATTTTTTCAAAAAAGAAAATTGCAGAGCATGTGAATCTACGTCTATATGGAAGTCAATTACAAGCTGACACATCTGTTACTTTTTTAGGTGAAGAGTGCGTGGGAAAACCGGGGGAAAAGTGCGAAAACCAAGTTAAACGAGGTCAAAAAGTCAACAAAACCATGGCCTACATTACCCAAAAATCGCCGTGATCAAGTGCTTCTAACCAGACTACGCTTAGGCCACACTTGGATAACACACAGCCATCTCTTCAGCAACGGTCCTAAACCAAAGTGTGACTATTGTAATGAAACGCTAACTGTCAAGCACCTGCTCATTCAATGTCCACAATTAATGGCGAAGCGACAGCAGGCATGTGAATTAGCGGATTTACTAGGACCCTCATGTAATGTGCAAAACTTGAAAGCGTTTCTTAAATCAACCGATGTTCTGAATCTTATATAAATTCCTTTTTTGTAACTTTTGTACACCACAATAACGCTAATAAAAAAAAAAAAAAAAAAAAAAAATAAAAAAGATGTCAAAGATAATAGTGACACAGAGGTTACCAAAATGTGACATTAAAAATATACCCGAAGAAAATAATGATGGTTGATGTTTCCTGCACACCGGTGGACGAATTTCCACTTTTCCACATTTATTTTCGAAATTATCTATCAGATTAAGTACCATTTTTTTTTGCTTGAGGATGCAAAATACCGGAAAATTGCTTCTTATTATTCATATTGCCACTTTGAATTGTCAAAGTGACATAACTGACATTTAATTAAAAACTTAGCTGGTGAAAGACTTTTTAGAATCGCCGAAAACTGAATAAGTCTGTCTTATTCATCTTACGGATTTTATTTGGAAGTTATGATTAAACGGCATTTTGTTTCGTAATAAGATTAATAGACCGGTCATCAGTGCAAGGTAGATATCATTCGCCCAGAAGCTTGAAACTTGAACTTTACGTTCAACCTTTCAGCTTTTATATTTATCATTAATTTTCTCCACAATTTTGATTTTTGGTGGAATAGTCTATATATATTTCCTAAAAATATTTCATTCAAATATTTAATAAATTATTTCACTTTTGTGATTCGTGGTGGAATAAACTAATAAACCAAAAATCAATATTCTTGAAATATTTTACCGCGAAATTTAAAATTTTGAACTGTCTTTAAGAATGAGAAAAGGGGTTCGCGACGTTACGTTACGTTGCTTCGTTATGTGCCGTTTACGATGCAGCGATTCATATGCTTCGGCCGAGAATCGAACCCAGACCGCCCGCGTGGAAGGCGAGCATTCTACCACTGAACCACCGATGCTACATTAAAATTCTATGCAAAGCTGGTATTCGCAGTGCTGGTGATCTACTTGAATTTGTTCGGATGAATTTTTACTATTATTTCTATGATTTTTTTTGCGCGATTGATCTTTTTTGTTTATTTACAGCATCGGTTGTCAGGACGATAGGTTGTATTTACTGGTTTCTAAGTTTAACACGTCGGTAAGTGATTTACTTACCGTTCAAACGTCGAAAAGTAATAAATAGCAAAAACAATTTCACCAAAATGCAAAATATATTTTAAACTGATCGAGAAGTATAAATGTCACTTTTGACATTTCGTTCATTTCGAAGAAATTTAAATTATTTCATTCAGAATTTATTTCAATACGATCACGTAAAAAGTGGTATAAGCATCTCGAACGTTAAGAGTAATTACAACGTTTGCATGTAGACTCCTCTCGTAAAATTGGACAAAACTATATGAGGATTAAGGGGTCTAGCACATTTACTTTTCGAAATACAGGATGTTGAAATTTTGAAAACTTGAATGTTTTAATTCGATAACTTTAAAATGGATGGATAAATTGATTTGACATTTGGCAGGTTGTTTTTAAATGTGAAAGGACATATTTTAATAGAAATAGTGATTTGTGCAACTAATGTGGGTATGATGGTCATATCGCACGAAGACGACGCCGTAGGCGTAGTGCTCAATCGTTCAAGTGGGATATGGACAATTCATACGAGTCAAACAGCATATTTTTTCTACGACCCACTTAAGAAAAAATATAGAAAATAAAAATTTCTATAAACTGTAATATAACTTAAAATTAAAAATTTAACAATTCAATTTTATGTTTCCACTAATTTTTGTGTGGTAAACGTACAGTTCTTGAATGTCCAATTTGTATAATGCTACGGTTTCCCTTTTTAAATATACGATGCTGTTATAAGTAGATGTTGCCAGTCGGACTCCCTCATGAAGGGTACCGTACCAATATCTATAATAATGAATATTCTGCTAAATATTTCAAAAGTCTACCTGTTGTCGTTATTAATATCAAGCAGAATAATTATTTAAAAATAAAATTAACAATAAAAAAAAACTTCTTCACGGGGAATCGAACCCGGGTCTACCGCGTGAGAGTCTGGTTTGCTTACTACTCGACCACCGAGGATTATGCAAATTGTTTATCCATAACGTCAGATTTATTACATAATTTTTGCTTAAAAGGAACTAAATTTCCTACTGTGTGTCCCGCGACACGTTCTACCTTTTTTTTAACAGTTTTGCTTATGTAAATCCTTTTCTTTATATTAATAAGGTAACAAGGCACTGCGAACTGGCTTACCTCCAAATTCAATTGGTTAGTTAGGCAAGAGCCTCCATTATTCACTTTCATTTTTTTTTGTCATTCAACATCCTGATTTCATTTGCGACATTGAGCAGCTTTTGTTTCATTGGCGAACAATAAATTAAATGGTGTTTCAAGCTCTCAGGGCATAATTGTGGACTGGATACTATACTGATATCACATCAATAATTATCCTTATTAAAGGAAATGTTATAAAAATTACTCAAATTTTTATCTTATCATGTCGTTTCATCCAATTGAAACAGACCGGTTGGGTTCGAAAATATTTCGATTTATTCAACGTGCGATACGGAAAAGTAAAATAAGTGTTTCCAAAAAACTTCCCGAAAGGGTATTGGATCGAAGCCAATTCTTGGTTAAAACGTGAAAATTCATTCGACCATCTCAGGTTAGATATAATCCGTTAAATGAAAAGTTGTGCCCGGCAAAGGTAAGCTTTAAGCTGCAATTAAGAGGATTTTTCCTGATTCCTTTAATGCGCCCGAAACTTTGTGGCTATAAATATTTTGGTACAGGGTCGGATTTCCGAACAAAAATTAAAATTACCATTTTTTTTATTGATGTATTTCATGTAATACCGTTCTTGGTGTGCGTCATCGATTGTTAATGTCTTTCTAACACATTACGTTGGAAGAAATGTAAAAAAAGGCAGATTTATCAGTCGGGAGAAATGCATCATTCAAAATAAGATGCAGACGTACTTTTTGTAGCGGCAAAGTGTCAAGACTACAAAACTTTGTTGTCAAATTTTATTAAGGTCCATTCATAGTAGATCGCATTTCTGGTAAAATGTGAAATGAAATATTTTATTTTATGACATTCTAACGATATAATAGTCTACTAAAAATGGAATCCAGTTAAGTGCACGTTCCAGGAGCGGTTTTTATTGGGATAGCGCTTTTTTTTCGGTTATTTTGGAAATGTTGTTAATAAAACGCGTTTGTTGTTACTTTTTTGTGTATGATCATTTTTGTTTTTAAAATATGTATAACTCAGTTTGGTGATTTTGTGTATTGAAGTGTGTATCGATTAACAACTATTCCAATGATAAATCATAAGAAAACCTGGATAAAAACTCATGATGCTATCCTGATAACGCAGGTAATTGATTATTGAAAATTTCTCTTTCTAACATTGGTAACCAAATTTTACCACACTCGGCTGAAAATACTAGCTACACATTTATCTGTATTTAGTTGTATTAAAACACTTTCTTTGATTTTTCGTCTTTTATTATTGGGCTGTTTCAATATTATTTTTGTCGAATCCGATTGAATGTTATGCCTCTCTTCCCAAGCATGTTTGCAAATACCTGACTTAAAGAACTCCCTATTCATTTATTCGGACTTTCAATGGTCTAAATATTTCACCTCAATAGAATTTGTCGCATTCACAAGATATCTAATATAATATGAAGATTGTTCTTCATTTTTTGGAAGTGTGGACCTTAGAAATGGGTTTTTTTCTGAGCCGAGATGGTAAACGCATATTCGAATGGGTACTAGTACCCAGACACAATTGGACTCATCCTCAAAGGAATACCTAGCAACCAAACTACCCTAGCATGCTTCAAAACGGGTGGCGAAAAAGGGGAGGGGTATTCATTGTTTATAACTAATCACAGGCTAATCAAACTTGTATTTTCGAGCAATCTACAACTTTCTTAACATTCTCGAATTTTTTTTCGATATAATGAAAATTTTCACTTCATTGATTTGATTAGAATTAAATTACCTTAAAAATGTTTTTAGAACTTTAGTTCTTTATGTTAGGTTGGTGTGACCGTTACGTTGCTCGGAGCGAGCAAGGTCACGACGCAAAAGATCTGACCGTTACGTTACGTTATTACGTTAAGTGCCTTGAGCGCGTGGGCTCTCGCGCTCTCTCCTTACAGTTAATAGAATACTTAATATGTACTTTGTGACAATCACCTTAATGATAAGATTTTTATAATTAATACTACTGTATATTTTTGTTAAATGAAGTTTCATCCAGAGTAAAATAAATTCTTATATTAATATATGTGTATTTATTTATTGTTTCAAAAAATTTGATTATTGCATAGAAGGAACTAAAGTGTCCCGCGACACGTTTTTCAATTTTTACGCATAAAAAGCTCCTGAAAAACCCCTAATTGTCACCTAAATATCATCACATTCTTTTGTAGGGCTCGCCTACTTTTTGGGTAATACATTTAAAGACGGTCCTGTATTCCTTGACACGCATCCTTTTCGGAATAAAACAAGTTGGCGTTTTCAGAAGTTTGAATTATCATCCAAGTCAGCTAAAAAGTTTAGTTAGGTAGTTGTTGTTTGAGCATTTACAAATTGAACTAAATGCTAAAGACGATGGAAAACTTAATTAAAAAAGAATAGACAATTAACACAAATATACAACATGTCCCCCTAAGTTGGAATCATATGGAAAACTTGAAAAAAAAGTTATTCTTCATTAAAAGTTCTACATTATCTAAAACCTCCAATACAGTCATCAAATATCAAAATTTTTTAGTCGTATACGAGGTTTGTCAAAAAATATGAGTCTTACTTAAGAGAAAAGTAGAGGAAAGTCACCAAATATGGAATACCATTTTGTTTTTGTGATATAAAAAAAACCTCCATATAAATTAAATCAGTTTAATGATTTTACAAATCAGTCACACATTTATATGTAGTAATTAACAGCCTTTAATCAAATATATTAGTTATCAAATTAAAATCTAACACAAAAAACAAAATCACAAATGAGTAACCAAATATGGAATAGGTATCCATATATGGAATATAAGCATAGATCAACATAACAATAACAAAAATGGACATTAATATCTTTGAGATCAACTAAATAAATATAATATATTGTGATAATTGAAAGAAGTTACATAATTACTTGCAAAAGTCACAGATCCAAGTATCAAACTCTGGACCAGCACAATCATGATGTGCCCAGAGCCCACACATCAAGCATTTAATTAAATATTCCATAATTAGACACCGACGACTGTCCATATTTGGATTTTTATGCTAGTTCAAGCTCTTCTAAATATTTTTCAAAGTCACAATATTTTAATGACAAAAGATCACAAAATGGTGAAATAAACATAATACCGATATACTAAATAGTATAACACTTACGTAAACAAACATAACAGCTGGTAATACTCGTTTATTACTTACCTTTAAAATTTTCTGCACGACAACAAAACACGCCTGCCACACGTGAAGCATTCGCGCAACTGACTCGATGGTGTGGGTGCGATAGTTAGTAGACCGAATGAAACAGAAGATGGTCGAGTGTTGCGTTTCATACTTATAGTCTTAGAGAAATAAAGGCATTCCATATTAGGATACTATTCCATATTTGGTGACTTTCCTCTACCTATTTTTTTTACTAGTTCAGTGTTCAGTGACGATTCTTTCATATTTTGTGAGTAAAGATAATGGCTAGCGAAGGTTTTGTAAAAGCACAAACTGATAACATGCCCAAAGTAGACTCATTTATGCCGCTTGAATTTATGAAGTCAAATAGCTGCTTTAATGCAGAGGAAATAAGAGGAGTTAAAGCATTATCGTAAGTACGATTTAAACTATGTTTTATTTTTATAATATATACCAACCATATTTCGATGTGTGGTCGTAAGAAAGTGATGTTTTTATGGTTGACTCCTAGACATATAGGTACATAACCTCAAACTATTTAAGAATAAAAATTACCAGCATAGAAGTAGGTACCTACATTAAAATGGTCTTCGCAAACAAAAGTAATGCCATTCTCTTAAGTGTATTTTTGCTTGCGCCACCAGGTAAAGTAACAAATATTTTGTCTGGAACAATGCAATACTTGGAACACAAAGTTTTTTCTCGGCTTTATCTATTTTTAAAGCTTTCAGAAACAAATTAGGTCACAAGAACTCAGAGCGTGATACACGAATAAGAACGTAAACAAATAACGTCACAACATGGGGCAGCCATTTTAATCACGTAAAGCGCGTTTTGGCGGACTTTCAAATTTTATGATTTTTAAAGTCGTTTTAAAAGTAAAGTTTATATTTTTTTGAAGAAATAGGCATGCAAGGTGTTAGGAGACCTGATAAAGCGTCAATTCCCACCAATAGCAAAATTTATGCTTGTACCCTATTAGAATTTTTTAACGACTTCGTAAATCGAAAACTGTCCTACGGTCCTAAATATACACAAAATTGCAGATTCTGTTTTAAAAAATTCAATTTTTCCAACAAAAAAAGGACATTCCAGTGACCGTATTTTTCTATAGTCCCAAAAATGACCACCCTTTTTTCGACAATAAAATCTGATAAGCGATGTTTGTTGGAAATTTGGGCAATTCATTGTATGTAGAATAATTGGCACTCAACAATGAACGACCCTTTATCAACCATGGAATAAACGGATTTTGATTATATAGTGATACACTGCAAGAGTTAATATATCGTGAAAATATTCATGTCTAAATAATAGAAATAGAGGAAAAAGCAATTATTTAAACTTTATTTGATAACAACAATTGAACAGTTTATTGTAAGTCGTTTTTGACGTTTAAAAACAGGGTCGTGGAAAAATTTTTGTTTTTACTCCGTTGAAATTGTTCAAAATTGAGTGTTTGAGGTTTTGATTGGTGAAAAAATTGGGTTTTTGAGGTGCAAATGGTGAAAAAAGTTATTGATGAGTATATGAAAGATAGGGAATTCTTTAAGTCGGTATTTGCAAAGATGCTTGGGAAGAGGGGCATCAAATTCAATGGGATTCGACAAAAATAATATTGAAAGAGTCAAATAATAAAAGACGAAAAATCAAAGAAAGTGCTTTAATACAACTAAATGCAGATAAATGTGTACCTAGTATTTCAGCCGAATGTAGTCAAATTGAGTTACCAATGTTAGAGAGAGAAATTTCTAATAATCAATTATCTGCGTTATCAGGATAGCATTATAAGTTTTTATCCAGTTTTTCTTATGATTTATCATTGGAATAGTTGTTAATCGATACACACTTCAACACACAAAATCACAAAACTGAGTTATACATATTTTGAAAACAAAAATAATCATATACAAAAAGTAGCAACAAACGCGTTTTACTAACAACATTTCCAAAATAAGCAGAAAAAAAGCGCTATCCCAATAAAAACCGTTCCTGGAACGTGCACTTCACTGGATTCTATTTCTTAGTAGACTATCATATCGTTAGAATGTCATAAAATAAAATATTTCATTTCACATTTCACCAGAGATATTATCTACTGTGAATGGACCTTAATAAAATTCGACAACAAAGTTTTGCAGTCTTAAACTTCAAAATATTATTGATTGTCTAGTTGTCAAATTTTTTTCTTTGTGTCAGAAAGGAACCAAAAATTATTTGATAACTAATTAATATTGACAACGGTAGCTGGAACGCTACTGAAACGTCGAAATAAAAAATATAAAAATATTATTGTGGTTTGATTCCCAAAAAATGAAAGAAAAAAGAATAAGTAATGCCACAAGGAACGTACAGAAGAGATTTTTCATAATTTAAAATAGTAAAAATGGAGTTTTTATATTTTTAAAGGTTTTTGAGGCTCAAAATGATGAACAAAAATCGTTGATTAGTTTTGTAATGATGAAAAATGATCTTAAATCGGGGTTTTTGAAGTTCAAAATTGTAAAAATACTTGTCAATAACAATTTTAAGAACTAACAAAGCACCGATAATCTTTCCTCCGAAACGTTGTGTCTACAACTGGCCGAAAATTCAAGAAAATTGTCTCATTTTCGCAATTTTTCAGATTGTTTGGGTTATCAAACAACCCACCCATATAAAAAATCAGCAAAAGAACACACCACTTAACAATATAATCGTAAAATTAGGTAAAATTTCCCATTTTTTCGTAAAAAAAAGTATGTAGGTAACAAAAAACATTTGAAAAACTCAAGTCGTAGGTACCACTGTGATAAGAAAAAATCTAAAAATTGTTATTTATCGGAACTAACGTAAATTTTCACCAGTAATACCACTAGAGGTCAAATTATTTTCTGAAAATATTCAGGATATTGATTCAAATTTTCGAATTTAATTTGACCTCGTGTGGTATTCGGTAAGAAATTCTACACCAAATAAGTTTATTTCCAGCAACATCAATTTTCGTCTTCATCAACTTGCCATAGTAGGTATATAATAATTGCGTTTTTAATATAAACATTAATCATAATGGTCCAAAGAATTTAGAAAACATCTAAGCTTGTAGTTGAAATGCATCAAAATCATCATGTGAACAAATGAAAATTAGATTGTCAAAAAAAATATTCTGCCATTTTAAACGTCAAAAAAATTTGCAGTATAATTCGCTGTTGGGTACGCAGGAGGAAAATTGTCCACTTAAATTCATCCGTTGCCATGGTGATCTGTCAGAAATACACGTTCTTATTGGTTAAAAATCACATGTGTGGAATTCTCCTTATTACGTTCCTGTTTTAAAATTTTTAATATTAAAGACCCTGATCCTTTAAAAGCTGACGCGAGCTAAATTTCGGTCACGACCATTGTTCCATGAGTATGTAAATGACTGTACTTAAACCTCTTGCCTAACACGATCGGTATCGGTATAGACCCGATTAATTCCACCCCTTCCCCCACCACGTTCCTACGCGAGTCCCAAAAATTAGATACGACTAAATTAAAATAAAAATCCAATTTAATGTTAATTAGAAAAGGTACCCAGTTTAGCGAGACCGTTTCCAGGATAAATTAATGGCCGTAAAACAATTCTGATTCCATATTAAAAAAAATACATCGTCGGAAAATTCATTTTAACGAGGACAGCCCGGGGGAAAATGGTATTTTCCGATTTTGAATCAAATAGCATTTAATCGATATCATCTAATGTGGCGTAATATATTGAATATATTGGCAACTGTCGACAGAAATGAAAAAAAAACTCAAAAATAAACCCCTTTTAGAAAATTTTGTGATATGGAAAATTTGAAATTCAAATTTTTTTTTTTAAATTGATCCCCTATAAAAATTTATCTGTCGCACATGATATTGATCCTCTATAAAAAATTTATCGTGCGCCTATAATGGGAAACTTTTACAAATTAATTATCCCCTTGAAAAATATTTTCGTACTCCTATGGAGAGCCGCAATAGACTCTTGCCAGTCGCAGTGAAGTGCCTTATAGACCCACTAACCACAAACCTATTCTATGGAAGATGGAAAGTTTTTCTAATAAATAAATTCCTCTACTAAAAAAATTATCCTACACCCATGATATACATTTTTTTACAAATAATTGATAGAGAAATTATTTTTTTTAAATGTACTTAAAAAAAAAAATTTTGTGGAATGGAAAATTTAAGATTTATTAATATTTTTTAGAAATTGATCCTCTATAAAAATTTATCTCTACGCATATGATATTGATATTGAATAAAAATTCAATAATACACACATTATTTTTTTTTAATGTGATCCCCTATACAAATTTCTCTGTATGCACATGATATTGATCCTCTATAAAAAAATTCATCGTGCGCCTATAATGGAAGATTTTCACAAATTAATTATCCCTTTAAAAAAATACTATCGTACTCCTATGGAAGATGATAAATAAATTCCTTTACAAAAACTATTATTCCACACCCATGATTTACTTTTTTTACAAATAAATCGATCCATAAGAAAAATTAAATGATACAGAAATTATTTTTTTTTGATCCCCTATAAAAATTTCATTGTACGCACATAGAAATTTTCATAAAAATTGGAGATATAAAAATTAACCCTTTGTAAATATTAAACCGTGAGTCTATGATCGGCATTGAACCACAAATTTGGCTCCTTAACAAAAATATACATTTCTTTTCTATAAAAATTTCTCTGTACGCACATGATATTGATCCCTATAAAAAAATGCATCGTGCGTCTATACTGAGGGGAGATTTTTACAAATAAATTATTCCCTTGAGCAAATATTATCGTACCCCCAAGGAAAATGGACATTTTTTTAATAAA
>CAJUYG010001135.1:134243-154472 GCA_910591675.1 Galerucella calmariensis
CCAAATCTTATATGGTAAAAATGAGGTTTTTGATGGTAAAAATTGAGGTTTCCAAAGTTTCGAAATATATAGAATGATTTTTTCCAAATATTTCATGGTAAATATAAAGTTTTAAAGGGTTAAAAATGAGGTTTATAAAGTTAAGGATGGTAAAAATAAGGTTTTAAATGGTAAAATTGAGGTTTATGAAGTTTTGAAATGTATAGAATGATCTGTTCCAAATCTTTTATGGTAAAAATAAGGTTTTAATGGTAAAATTGAGGTTTTTAAGTTTTTGAAATATATAAAGTGATTTTTTCCAAATCTTATATGGTAAAAATAAGGTTTTAAAAGGTAAAAAATGAGGTTTGTGAAGTTTTAGATGGTAAAAATAAGGTTTTAAATGGTAGAAATTGATGTTTTTAGAGTTTTGAAAAATATAGAATGATTTTTATCCGAATCTTTTATGGTGAAATTGGGGTTTTAAAAGGTAAAGAATGACGTTTATTAAGTTTTAGATGGTAAAAATAAACTTTTAAATGGTAAAATTGAGGTTTTTAAAATTTTGAAATATAAAAAATTATTTTTTCCAAATCTTACACGGTAAAAATGAGTTTTTTTATTCTAAAAATGTTAATATAATCTGTGACACTAATCTTTTATAAAATTTGTTACTTTTTTCTCAAGTTAAGTTTTCTTAAGGTCTTTTTATACATAATAAACAATTTTCTCGCTCACCCACATAACCCTTCCACTAGTACCTTCAATTTTTTGCGCGTTTTCCAGCCCTCTAAATGTTATATAAAAAAAACTTGAAATTGTAGAGTGTACTTACTTGCAGGGATCCCAGACGACAATTCCCAATCCAGGACAATCAATTTCGTTGATGATTTCACACTCTCTCTTGTCGCACACGCAAGCGGGGGCGGTCAGACCGCCACAAAAAGCGATGATAGCCACAAACGCTAAGGCGAATACACTATTCATCTTGTCCTAGGGTGACTGTCGAATAGAGTTACATAATTCCGAGTTTAGGCTTGTTTTTACCGGTTTTTTTTAGTTTGACGCAGATTTATTTTTGGAAAATTAAAATGTACACGTAAACACTGTTTTTTTCTCACTTGTTTTTATATACACTAAAGTTTCTTCAAATAGAGGAAGCTGGAAAAAAAATTGGATTCAGAAATAGTTTTTCTTGTAACTTTTTTTTCAAAATTTTCATCCAATAATCAACAACAAAAATTTTTTGGGTATTTTTGGAATCTATTAGGTCGAATTACGAATTAGTGGTGGTTTTCATATATAATAATATGTCAAAAAGACCTTAGTTCTGATTTTGAAAATTCAAAAACTATTTTACGTAACGATCGCATATACACACGCCAAGTTAAAAAATTGTAGAGGCCATAAAAATGAGAATTTTGAGCTGAAATTTGGAAGAGACACTCTCAGATAATGAACAAATATGGAAAAAAAATCAACGAAAACGTATCTGTAATATTTTGTATACAGCGGTACCCGAAAGTGAGGGTATCGAAATTTCGTAAAAAAATGTATTAAAAACTTTTTGCGAAATGCAGCCTCTTTCAACGCTTCTGTTCGTTTATTATATTTTTTTATTTCGATAAAAAGGGTTGAGTTCATTTTTCGTCGCTTGCAATTACATCTGTTATTCTCTTTTTTCATGGGAATTAATTTCGTTGGCAAACGTCACATAAAAAAACGTTAAATTTCAACAAACGACCAACCAAATGGAACAAATCCGCAAAAAATTTATGTTACATTTATCACTAATTTTTCAGACTTTATTACGTGTGAGTTTTGTGGTGAATTTTTTATTAGGATAGACAATCAATGAAATGAAAATATTTTCAATTCTAAATTTGCATAAAATTGATTTCGAAATAAAAAACTTGACTATTGTTTGTTTTTTAACGTTTCTTAACAAAACCCAAACCAAAAAATAAGTAATACTAGGTACATTTTTACGCTTTATACATAAAGTTTCTTGAAAAATTTGATTTCAAAATAAAAAACTTGACGATTGTTTGTTTTTTAACGTTTCTTAACAAAACACAAACTAAATAATAAACAATACTACATTTTTTACGATTTATAGAAAGTTTTTTGAAAAATGTTACACTAAATTCAAAAACTATAAGGTATTTCCCAGAAAAAAAAAAGATTTATTAACAGAAGACATCCCAATTCATCAACATTTAGGGCTCTCCACCAACGTCTGGAAAACACTGGCTCAGTACCAACCTAACCTAAAAGTACTGAAACTAGTACCTGGATGTTACAGACTTGCAAGAAAATGATATTTTGGAACAGAAACGAAAATTTTTTTTATCTACAATATGGAAAACTTTGTTATTATTAACTTTAGGAAAAAAAGTTATACTTCATAAAAAGCTCTGAATTATCTAAAACCTATAATACAGTCATCAAATATTAAATTTTTCCAGTCGTATACGAGGTTTGTCAAAAAAATATTAGTTTCACTTAAATTTGACAATATCGAAAAATGGATATGTCGAAGCATTAATATGAGTAAAAATTAAATTTGTTTGTTTCTAACATAAATATGATGTTAATTTTATAACTTAGTTGTTTGAATGTATTTTATTATTTGCAAAATAAAATGAATATGCACTTATTCCGCGTTTTAAATGCAAAATTATTAAAAATACATGGAAAGCCTGGAAGATTTTCATGTGTTTCGTAATCACAAGAGATAAATGTTTATTCAAAATAGAAACAGTAAAAAATAAAATAATCTGAAGTTCCAATTTAAATTAATGTAATTACATATTTAATCATAGTTTTTAATTCTGATCAAGTTTTTTAATATATAATACCACGAGAGTGAAAATTTTGTCGGCAAAATTTTTCAATTTTCATTAAAGTTTGTTGCTTGGCAATTTTGCGAATGACATTTTTAACAAAACCACAAGCCGTCAGACGAGTGGTTTTGGATTAAATGTCATGAGCAAAATTAACTAAAAGCAACAAACTTGAATACAAGAGAAAAATTTTACCATGCAAAATTTTTAATTGAGTGGTATTCGACATGACTATTTCACGAGAGAAACACTAAAAAATCATATGTTTAAACGTTTTATTTATTGCAAACTTCAATTATACAAAGCCAAAAAAATAATAACATTATGAAAAAAAAATTACTTATTTATGTAAAAAGTACAATTATTATAATTGTACGTTGTAGCATTATTTTGGGGATTGTTTTGCATCATAACCTTTGATGAATTTAAGCTAGAAACTGAGGATTCCTTTTCTTTATTTTTATTTTCTGGAAGGTTCTCTATAAGTTGGAAATGGTGTTCTTCATTTTAATTGTACATATGGTTTCAAAGAATGGGCAGAAGAATGTCCTGTAAGCTTAATTACTTCTTGTTCACCAACTCCTTCTTTTGCTAATGTGAATGCTCTATGTGAATGATTGGTTATTTTTATTTTTTTGTGTCTATACCAATTGATTCTGCCGATATTTTCGTCCACTTTGAAATTGTATTAATTCCCAATGGTGAATTTTTGTACCATATTCCTTTCTCCCAATTATGATGTACTGTTAAAAATAATCTTGTTGTTGTTAGATAAGGATTGGATTCTCTTTTTTCAATAATTTTTAAAAATAAACGAACGGGACACAAATTGTTGTTAGCATTATTCCTTACCAGCCACTTACTGCCAGATAAAGCTTTTGATCCTCCTTGTGTCGTTTTGGAAAAGATTGGATTATATTCTACCATGCCAGTAGAATTACCTTTATTATCATATTCTTTTTAAAGTAATTAATATCACAATTAGCAGCTTCATTTCCACGCCATGCTAATTCGAACGAACATAAATGAAAAAACTTTTTTTGTAACCCATCAGGATTATCTTCAGAATAACTTTCTACCATTTCCATTAATTCTTCTTTGGTAAACGCGTTAGAACTTCTATTTCTGGTTTCAGGTTCAGCCTGAAGCTTTTTACGTTTTGTATCCCTGGCCAATCTAGCAAATTTATAGGTAATATCTTTAAATGGATCAATTTTGATGTTAAATTCTAGAAAATATTTTTCCTGGACCATTTGAGCAGTCGTATTCCAAAGTGTTTTCACACTAGCTTCAGTATAATCAGTTGCATCTCTTTTTTTCATGTTAAAACCATTATCTTCAAGAATTTTTGCTATAACTTGTTCAGAAGTATCCTTTTTTAACGTATAATTACGTTCGTTCAGCAACATTCTAAACTGTTCCCACGCAGACTTTTTTGTCTTCATTGTATTTCGCGGTATACTTTTGCTTAATTGTACTCTCTATTTCATTTATTGAATTATTTCCAATTCTTGTATTATTCATGTTAATAATACTTATTTAAATTTTTGAAACAGTTTTAATTATTTTTATACAGTTAAATAAATAAATAAACAACTTAGTTTAATTAGAAACCACTAACAAAGATTTTATATTGAATTTTATCACAGAGTGATAGAATTTTATACACATAGATTTGATATATTAAACGTCAAAAAATTGCCGCGACAAGACAAAAAATTGCCAGTTCAAAACCTTCAAATTTTGTCAGTTATCAATTTACTCTAGTGAAATAGTCAGTAACATATTTCGATATTGTTAAATTTAAAGGTACTTTACTCTTGAGTGAAACTAATATTTTTTAGACAAACCTCGTATACGACTCAAAAAAATTCGGTATTTGATTACTGTATTCTAGGTTTTAAATAACGCAGAACTTTTTATAAAGAATAATTTTTCTTTCTAAAATTAATAATAAAAAAGTTTTCCATATGATTCCAACTTATTAGGGAGACATATTGTATATTCCCTCGCCAGGATAGAACAGAATTACTTTTTATCCTAATTTAATGGACGACTTTTCCTTAAAGACTAAGGACCCAATTTAAATCCATGCAATTTTTATTTTTGTCAATTTTTCACACAAACCTTGCATTATAAAAAATATCTTATTCTTTATAATTTCAAATTAATATCCTCACCTAATTTCTATTCCATCCCCTAAACTCCCCCCCGAACTAAAAAACTTCCCTCAACCCGACAGAAAGAGAGAAAAGGTGAATAATAAAAAAAAACTTGAAAAATCCACCTCGTCAATTAATCAAATCACAAACTCCGTGCACTTCGTGTAGCAGTAGGACGATTTTCATCGAGGGCTTTTCACGTGTTTTCGTTCCTCGCACAGAGATTTCCACAGCTAAGCGCTTGTTGAGAAAAACCGTGCTCTACTGGGTTTTCTTGCTCTATAGTTGAGCGTGCTTCAAGCTCTATACGAAAATGGATAACACGCTTGCGTCAGAGATGACCGGCGATGGGTTAACGCGCTATTTTACGGTTCATTATTTATTTATTTTTTAATATTTCAATATACAGGGTGATACGTTCATGAGTTATAATAAATAGAATTATTTTTTTACGTATTCTTTAAAAAATGTTGATAATTACTTAATGGAAAATAAAATGAAGGTATAATAATGTTTTCTCCACGACTTAATAATAACGCACAAATTATTTTCACATATTTATAGTCTGTACAGAAAGTACGAGGAGTAATAAACCCTAATTAAGTATGCAAAACCTTTACAGGGAGCACCATGAAATTTTTGATAAATCTCTTACTTTAAATTACATTTCTTCCGTAAATCTAAAAACCAGGTAGATCGACCCCGTATTTGTTTCAGTTGTAGCAAAGT
Organism: Galerucella calmariensis; assembly: GCA_910591675.1. Lineage (NCBI taxonomy): Eukaryota > Metazoa > Arthropoda > Insecta > Coleoptera > Chrysomelidae > Galerucella > Galerucella calmariensis. The sequence continues at coordinate 139,960 of CAJUYG010001135.1, forward strand.
TTAGGGTTTCTTCATTGTTAAAGGATTAGCAGATAAGCAATAACGCAATGCAGTGGTGTGTATTTTGGGAAAAAAATACGTTTTAAATTATAATATAATAAAAAATGAAAAGAAATAATTATTGGAATACATTTATTACTTACATTTTATTCTATATCCGACTCGGAAGAGGAAGAATAGTTGTTGACAATATTAATATGGTCGATTAAATCATCACAAATATTGTCAATTTTCAACATATTTGCCTCTACTTTGATAACATGCTCGATACAGTTTGTCCAATTTTCCTTACTAACATGACTTACAGCACTCTCAAACAATTTCACAACATCGTTTATTTTAAAAGTAGTATTTTTTTCCAACTTCCCCCTTCACCTGAGCCCATATTAATTCTATGGGATTAAGTTCACAATGATAAGGGGTAAGTCGAAGAACTGATATACCACGAGAAGAAGCCATTCTTCTACAATGTAGGTTTTGTATTTATTCTTGTTCATTTTTGCAATTCTGTAAAGTTCTTTCCTTAGTGGATCTTTTGGAAACTTAATATTTTTCGAAATAAGCCACTCCAAAAGCTCTGCTTTACGCCAACGACTTGTGGGCAATGCTTCTCGTAACCGTGAATGGTAACTTGCGTTGTCCATAACAATAACAGCCCCTTTTGGAATCAGATCCAACATTTGAACAAACCATTCCTCGAAGACATCCCCATTCATATCTTCGTGATAGTCCCCCGTGCGTTTTGAAATAAAAGTTAATAATCCACCATCAACAAAACCTTCAGAACTTCCAACATGGACAATGATAAGTCTTTTTCCTTTTCCAGATGGTGGCTGCAAACCTAACGACAAACCTTCCACGAATGCCTGTCTTCCGCTTTTAATGTTTTCATCTTGCCAAGATTTGGAAACTGTATATCCAGCATTTATACACACATATATACAAAAATATATAAAATAATTATTGTTACAGATTGGTTTGTTTTCTATTATGAATAAACTGTGTTGCCTTTCTTTATCAAACTTACTAAAATTTATGTACCTCTATCACTTTTTTTTATTAAAATTAGTACATCCCGTTACCTCTGACCTAAATCGTATATTCTTTAGCATAGCTGCAACTCATTCGTTCAATACAAAATGTACCTTACGGTATACCCTCTTAAAATATATTTTGGTACGTCTATGAAATCTACTTAAATGAATGATTTATTACTCCTCGTACTTTCTGTACAGACTAGCTGCATAATATAAATTCTTCACACCAGTGAATAATAAAAAGAATTCACTCTCGTTAGCCAATCAATTTACGCTAAAATGAATTAAAATGAATAAATCAAATCGTCTCTTTAAAACGTCAAATCGCTTCTGACAGCGCATCGTTTGAAACGTCAAAATAATTATAAAATCATAATTTAACGTATTATAAGAGAAAAAAATGGACAACAGTAGCGATAGTGAATATGTACGCCTCCCGAAATTAATTTCATTTATAAATGTAAGGGTTCCGATTAAAAATATGAGTTACGTATATACAGTGTGTCCCAAAAAGTTTTATACAAATGGAGAAAAAGTTTATCTTACATTTCACAAAAAAAAATATTCTTTATAAAAAGCTCTGCATGACTTGTAGATCCATAATCAAGTACAAAATTTTTTAAACATTGGCTGGAATACAGGGAAAATCAAAATTATGATTTGGAGTGATAGTAAAATACGTTCAAACTGTAGTGGAGAGCAAAATATTCATTGAAATTGTTATTGAGTATCAAAAAATTATGCACACTTGTAGATTAGTGATTTTTCCAGATAAAAATTACTTATTACTTGTAATAAACACGTCAGCAATTGTTAGATTAATGCGCAGTACGAAACATCGTAAGATCCCGTTCATAATATGCGCCTGATTTTGTTTTACTCATCCTTATTACGTTCTGGATAGAATGCTTTGGAATATCTAATAACTGTCAACAAATGTCAAATGTTACATAAATGTGTGTGTTTGCAATAATTAGAAATTCCAGTAAAATTGAGAATTGAAGATAAAATTGAAATTGTTCTCATTGTTGGAGAAAATTATAAAACATGTAGGGAAGCAGCAGAAATCTTTAATAATAGACACCCTGATAAAACAATACATTTCACAACTGTCAGATATGTAATAAATAAATTCAAGAGTTAATTTTTATCATAATTTTTTGCTACTTAATAACAATTTCAATGAACATTTTGCTCTCCACTACAGTTTGAACGTATTTTACTCTCGCTCCAAATCATAATTTTGATTTTCCCTGTATTCCAGCCAATGTTTTAAAAATTTTGTACTTGATTATGGATCTACAAGTCATGCAGAGCTTTTTATCAAGAATATTTTTTTTTGTGAAATGTAAGATAAACTTTTTCTCCATTTGTATAAAACTTTTTGGGACACACTGTATATTTACCTACGACCCCCCCTGTAATCAGTCAATAACACACAGTCGGTGTCAATGTAATGACGTCTATTACGCACTGTAAAAAAAACGCACAGCTGTAAAGTAAATTGCACGGCTTCCCTAGCAACATCTTAGCAACTGTCAATAGACGTCACCATTTTATTCAAAATTTACTATTTGAAAACATTCAATACGGCCATGTTTAACTATGAAAAGCCCGAAGGGCTAAGTATATGCATTGATTATAATTGAAAAATGGACTTTCGATTATCAACAATATATTAATAACGATTAAACGTTAGTTCTTTAATGTGCTTCATTCATTGGTAATAGAGTAATAGAGATGGAGTTTACCAAGCACCTCTAATTATGTAACTGTTATTTCTTATGCTTCTTATAAAAAATACAAGTACAAGTAAGTCGTAGGTAAAGTATAGTACGTAACTCGTGTTGTAAAGCATTTTAAGCACTCACGGAATTACGAAATTACGTAACCAATATTTCAAGTGTAATAAATTATTAATTTTAAAATTTCACCCTGTATAATTCATAATTGACCATACATTATTTAGTTTGTTGGAATCGGTTCATTAAGAGGATTTAAAAAATATGCAAATATACAGGGTGTTTCATTAAAAAAAAACCGACTATGGCATACTTGCGTGAATCACCCTGTACATTTACATTTAGGTTTACATAACGCACAACTCAATTCAAAAGTTGACGTGTCTCGGCATTTTTTATAATTTTCTAAAATAATGACATAAAGAATTTTATTCCATAAGTGGTTTCCACACTGTATAAATGCCTTCAAATCTCCACAAATTATTATTAATTAATATATTAATATTATTAATTTTATGGTATAAACTGGTATAAACTGTTTCTAGCAGTGCTTAAATTTATTGATATCTTTTTTTTAAGTTTTTTTCTGTGATAGTAATTTGAAAAATATGAAATAAACCAATGTAGTTTCCTCAAAATTTATTCACAAAAAGTAGATAAAAGAAAAAAACTTGTATTCAACTACTAGTGACATCTATCAAAAACTTCCTGCAACGTAAAGCTGTAAAATAAAGAAACCCAACGAGATAGACATGTAACTTAAGAAAAAACCGATAGATGTCTATAGGAATGTGTCAAGATTATTTAAAGATGGTTGACAATTAGGTTACCCTAGTGTCACGTATCTATTTGATATCATGTGTACAAATAAAACTATCACTTTTACTCAATAGAAAATACAATAACAGCCTCACTATTTTCATGTAGTTATACCAGTGTCAAAATAAAGTGTTTAAAATAAATCGTAAGTTTATCTAAATTAAGTTGATATTTGATCACTAATCACATAAGTAAGAAAATTTAAATATCTTTTATACTTTTATTGAACTGTTTACAAAAAAACGAAAATGATCATTCAATAATTATCTTAATATTATAGATAATAAAAGTTTATTGAATTGATAACAAATATCTTAACAATTTAGAGTACCAGTAAAGTTAATACCATACATTAATGTAAGTATCCAAGAATAATAAGGAAGCTTTAATTAATCTGACCTATTTTTCAGTGAAAGTTGTACAAAATCACTTCCATCATAAAAGAAATCTAAACAAAATATGGCGTCTGCTGAAGATATATACAAAAAGCAAAAAACATGCTTACAAATAGCTACTAATGTCACTGAACAAAAACACCATGTATCTAGAGCTAAACGTGGACAAATCTTAGGACATCTTCGAGGTTTTAGAGGATGCACAGTTTGGCTAACAGGTAAGAAACAATATCAAATATTCTAATAAAAATTTATCTTTATAAATACTTTAATTACAGGCTTATCAGGTGCTGGAAAAACATCCATAGCATTTGAACTAGAAGCTTATCTAGTATCCCACGGAATACCATCCTATGGTCTTGATGGTGATAACCTAAGAACAGGTCTAAATAAAGATCTAGGTTTTTCAAAACAAGACAGAGAAGAAAACATCCGTAGAGTAGCTGAAGTTGCAAAACTCTTCGCTGACGCCGGTGAAATATGCTTGTGTAGCTTCATTTCTCCAAACGCTGAAGATAGAGACGTTGCACGTAGAATACACAGAGATAGTGATCTAAGATTTTTTGAAGTTTTCATTGATACACCTCTCGAAGTATGTGAACAAAGAGACACGAAAGGTTTGTATCAAAAAGCTAGAAAGGGAATTATAAAAGGTTTTACAGGAATCGATCAAGCTTATGAAAAACCAGAAAGTCCCGATTTAGTGGTGAAGACAGTAAATTGTTCGGTAGAAGAGTCTACCATGCAAGTCGTTGAGATGTTACAGGAGAACGGGATCATACCTTTCGTTCAAGAGGATAAAAACAACATTCCCGATTTGTTTGTTCCTAAAAATAGACTAGCTAATGCTTACGAAGAAGCCGAATCTTTACCTAGATTCCAGATTACAGAATTGGATTTACAATGGTTGCAGGTAGGAAGTGAATGATTTAAAAAAATAAAATAATTTATTTATATGTGCTGTTTTGTTTTTCGTATGACTAGAGTTGGATTAATAACTTTTATTTATTATTTTTTTTATTATTTTTTATTTTTCAAATAAAAAACATTACTGTGGTTTGATTCCCAAAAAATAAGAGAAAAAATAATAAGTAATTCCACAAGGAACTTACAGAAGATACTTTGTATTAGTTGTTGTTTTATTGTTGTTTATTTTCTTAAAGATTCTTAGTGAAGGTTGGGCTTACCCACTTAAAGGTTTCATGCGTGAAGATCAATATCTGCAAACTCTTCATTTCAACTGTCTTCAAAACGAAGACAGACCTGTCAGTCAAAGCATTCCTATCGTTCTACCTCTAACCACCATGGATATGGAACGGTTAAAAGATTCATCAGCCATTGCACTGTCATATAAAGATGAGTTTTACGCTATTCTCAGGAAACCAGAATTTTTCTATTATAGAAAAGAAGAAAGAGCAGCTAGGCAATTCGGTACCACTAATAAGGATCATCCTTACGTTAAGATGGTTTACGAATCTGGGGATTGGTTAGTTGGGGGTGATGTAGAAGTTTTAAAAAGAATAAAATGGAATGACGGACTCGATCAATACAGACTCACCCCAAACGAACTTAGAGCAAAATTCAAATCGATGGGAGCAGATGCAGTTTTTGCATTTCAACTCCGAAACCCCATCCATAATGGACATGCTTTACTAATGACCGACACCAAAAGACAACTACAAGAAAGAGGTTACAAACGACCAGTACTGCTACTTCATCCTTTAGGTAAATTTAAAATATATAAATATCTAATATTAATAAACTGTATTTTTAGGTGGTTGGATTAAAGATGACGACGTTCCGTTACCTACGAGAATGCTTCAACATCAAGCAGTTTTAGATGAGGGTCTTTTAGATCGTAATTCGACAGTATTAGCAATTTTTCCGAGTCCTATGATGTATGCTGGTCCTACGGAAGTGCAATGGCATGCTAAGGCTAGAATGAACGCCGGTGCTAATTTCTACATAGTCGGTAGAGATCCAGCTGGTGTTACACATCCTGCGGGAAAAGATGCTAGTCCTGATGGTAATTTGTATGAGCCTACGCATGGAGGAAGGGTTTTGAAGATGGCGCCGGGTAAGTGTATTGTTTGTAAAGTTTTAATAAATGAATTTGTTTCATGGTTTACTATATTTTGGAGGATTTATTTTTATATGTTATTTACTAACCTTGTTTTTAAGTAGGTACATGAAGAAATGTTCTTTTTGTGTTGTTCACGCAAATTTTCCTTATTTCACAACGTAATTTCACTTTAGTTCGATATAATTTATAAAAGTCACGATTACACCACCGGAACCGGCACACCATTTTAACAAAACGATTAATTTCGTTTTTCAAGCGACTCGGTTTTTTTATTCACCAAGCCTACTCAATAACAGTTTTTTTTTATATTTTTATTATCGACTGCAAATTATGACAGTACTGAACGTTATTTTTAAAAATAAAACCACTTCGTCCTGTGTGATCGAGATATCCACAAAATTGTGACATCTGTCAGATAAGAAAATTGTTAAATATCGAGATTATTGATACACTGTTTAAATATTTAATGAGTAATTATTTTTTTAAATAAAAATCTGCCATTTAGTGGGACATAAATACTTTCTTTTACTGTATTAGCATTGGCGGATGTCCCAAACATATATCTTGACCTTGAAGTCTTTGATAAATATTCTTCTTTTTTTAAAAATAATGGTCTAGACCAAATAGTTTGCAGTGATATAAGCCATTTATTTCATCTCATGACCGTGACCTTGTATTCGTCGTTGTTTTGACAGTTCTTAAAAACGAAGAATACAATACTGTTCATAACCCTAAAATTTGATAATTATATGTTTATTTGTTTATTATTTTCAAAGAAAAGACTTGGTACCAGGCTTTCTTGCTACCCTGTATATATATATGGTAATATGGTGTATTTTTAGGTTTGCATTCGTTGGAAATAATTCCGTTTAGAGTGGCAGCTTATGATAAGAAAAATAAAAAAATGGATTTCTTCGATGTATCCCGTAAAGAAGATTTCGAGTTTATCTCTGGCACAAAAATGAGAACTTTGGCTAGAAACGGAGACAATCCTCCTGACGGTTTCATGGCTCCTAAAGCTTGGGAGGTTTTAGCGGGGTATTATCAAAGTTTGACCAAATGTTAATTATTATTTCAAATTTTTTGATTTCCAGCATCCAGATTTATCATTTACGTTTAATCTGACAGCTGAAATTTTTTATCATTAAACATACCCAAAAATGGATATAATTTATCCATTTTTCCAGTTGAAAATTGGTGCATTGCCAAAAACTAGTATTTGTTTGTAAATGTTTATTTTTATGTGATCAAAATTTCTCTTGCTTACTGTGGGCCCAAGGCCGTGATGAAATACCCAGTAGATATTTTTTTTCAACTCTTTTAAAAATGTATTCAACTTTTATATATATTATTTCCTTTTTATTTTATTATATTTCAACTAATTATTTCAAGGCGAGTGTAAAATTTTTAAAAAGCATTTCAATCTGCCGAAATTCAAACAAAACTACCAAATTAATCATCAAAATTGACTTATTTTTGAAAATATATTTGCAAATCGACATCTTTACACTCCCTTTAATGTTTATGCTTGCAAACTAATATTTCTAAAGCTTTACTTATTATATAGGCAGCTCTTATCCAGTATCTCGCTATCTTACTTCTAAATAAAAATAAAGTTGACTAACATTGATATGATTTAAATCTAGGGAGGTTATTTATTACAATTTAAACCAAATTATTTACAAAGAAAAATGTTTTAGATTGAATATATGTGCAATATTGAAATAAGTTATTAACAGTATTAGCATTTCATACATTTATATTTGTATGTTTTGTTTTAAAATATATTTTATTGTACAATGAACATGTGTTTTTTTAGAACTTTAGTTCTTTACGTTAGGTTGGAGCGGAGCGACAGGGGGTAATCCGCAAAAGATCTGACCGTAACGTTACGTTACGTTGCTGCGTTATGTGCCTTGAGCCTCTCTCTCTCTCGTTTACGAAGCAGCGATTCATATGCTTCGGCCGGAAATCGAACCCGCGACGCCCGCGTGGCAGGCGAACATTCTGCCACTGAACCTCCGATGCTACATTAAAATTCTATGCAAAGCTGGTATTCGCAGTGCTGGTGATATACTTGAATTTATTCGGATAAATTTTTTACTATTTCCATAATTTTTTGCAAGATTGATCTTTTTTAGAACTTTAGTTCTTTACGTTAGGTTGGAGCGACCGGGGGTCGCGGTGCAAAAGATCTGACCGTTACGTTGCTGCGTTATGTGTTTACGAAGCAGCGATTCATAGGCTAGAGAAAACTGCAATGCCGTCATATATCGATGTCTCGGGTTTAAATTTTACACAAAGGTCGATAATATAATAATCGATTGTTGATAATCGATTAGGAGATATACCTACCTTACACACGTCCGTTTTAAACTAAAAATTTTAAATTAATCGATAGATTGAAGAAAAAAACCGAGGACAGAATTTTGTAAAGAAATAATTCATCTGCTACTCTACAACTTTATGATAATCGATTATAGATTGATTAATAATAATCGATACTAATCAATTGATAATAATCGATTGTTGATCGACTGGAAACAATCGACTTTTAATTGATTGGAAATATTCGAATATTCATCGATTATATACAATTGGTTATTAACCCTTTCGGTCTTTATGTTGAGAGGCGAGGAGGAATGGATGGAGATAAGTGGCGTGGTAGAGAGCATGATTAGGGGAAGAGAAGGACTCGCTATGGCATGAGAGAGGTAGGAGTGATAGAGGGAAGAAGATGATGGAGAGTGTGTGAGGGACCGCCGCCCGTCTTGACGTTGTTAGGGTAGTGATTCCAAGGCGGGAGTAACGGCGAGTTTGAGGTGGGTTTGGTTGGTAGGCATCTCCGTTAGGGATGAGTCCAACACTGTCGGGTACTGGTTGAGGACCCAGTCGAACATGAGTTTCCCATCTCGGACCGAAAAAAAAAAAAAACCTTTCGGTACGGCTCGATTATCGGATATTTTTGCCTCACAGACGACGAAATTGCAGTGCTCGACAGACGAGTGACGGATATAAACGTCAAATACCAAATAGGTAAAATGAGGGTAGGTTAGGTTTTGTTCAACTTGAATTCATGTTTAAATTAGAAAATAGCAATGGATCTATACCAAAGGCATGTTTATTCAATAAAGCAAATGAAATTATTCATATAAATGAATTCGTCTATATTCGGCGGTGTCCACCTAAGACGATGTTTCGTGACGGATTAAGAAGTCAGTAGTCTGTACACAAGCATAAATTTTCATTAGCGGCGGATTTAACTAATGGTAGTCTGGAGAGCAATTTGAACCTATAACAAGTATATCCGTCATTCGTCCGTGACGCACTTTTATTTTTGCCGAATATATCCGTCAATCGTACCGAAACGGTTAATAAATTGTTGATGCGGGATTGATGATAATCGATTGTTGATGATCCACTATTTAATCTATTGTTAATAATCGATTATTTGATCGATCAAAAATCATCGATTGTTGATCGATTAGAAACAATCGATTATTTATGGGTTATTAAATGAAGTTTCATCCAGAGTAAAATAAATTCTTATATTAATATATGTGTATTTATTTATTGATTCAAAAAATGTGATTATTGCTTAAAAGGAACTAAAGTTCTTACTGTGTGTCCCGTGACACGTTCTTTATTTACCTTGTAATATAATAATAATAATAATAATACATTCATTTATTATCCACATTAGGTATATAACAGATTGTAATCCAATAAAGTTGCTTCATTCAATAGACTTTTGTTTTCCTCTTTGACATATCTCCAGCACTCTTCAAAATTCTCATGTAATGATTTTACAAGATAGGAATCCGTATTGAACATTAAATTTTCATAATTTTCCAAAAAACCTGTATTTGTTATATTCATAGAACCATTTAATATAAATCCACTTTTACCTTCCTCATAGTCTTTCACCATATATTTATAATGCATTATACTATCCATACTATTTTTGTTATTTATATACAACTGAACAGCAACACCTAAATGACAAAAATATATTTCCCCAACTTTATTGAAAATAATATTTACGAACCTGTCTTCATGCATTGTCGAACTAAGGTCAAGTTATTTTTGCAATGATCAAAATTCATTAGTAACCTTATTTTAACACCTCTTCTGCAAGCTTCATTGATAGCGTTGAAAACTTTTTGGACCGTAATCATCATATAAGCTATGTCCAAACTTTTATTTGCAGTATTTATAAAGTAAGTAATTGGTTCATATAAAGGATCTAAACAATTTTCTTCTTTAATGTTAGGAACTATTCGATCTTTATAAGGAGGCCAACCACTCATTCCCTGAATATTTGCATACATAACTACACAATTATGCCTTCTATTAAATAATAATTGCTCCTCATATTTCAGTCTATATACTTTGTACTTGTTGTATAACCTTTTCCATGGTATTATAGCTAGTATCACTAAACCAATCAGTTTGGTCTTCTCTATCATTGTTGTTTTTGGATCCTAATAGTTTATTTGAAAAATGGTTAAAGTCGGCTTAACTGTATTACACATTTCAAGCAGAAAAACCTAGCTTCCTCTGATTTCACTCTGGATAGCATAAGCGATAAGACAAATTTTAAAACATTGTATTGGTAGTGACAAGATTAATAAAATAATTCCCACGACTGTATAAGTTAATCAAATATTGGTGTTTCTAAATCATGAGTAATTCGCGCAATATCCCATGAATTAATTAAAATATTTAAAAAAACTATGATAAAAACAAATTACATATTTTTATATTTGATTTGACAAGTAAATCAGCAGCGCCAGCGCCGCCAACTGTTAGCTTACTTGGTAACACTGATAACCATAGAGCTCTATGCTGATAACTAAGTAGAAAACCGGTTTAAGGTTTAAGTTGTACGTTAAATATGGAATTTTAGATGGAAGAAAACTCAAAAATAGAGAGAAATTGATGTTTTAAAAATAATTTGAACTTTTGCTTATTTCGGAGTTTCCACAAACCGTTACGTCATAAAAGTTAACCGTAACATCAGTGTTAGCCCGGTTTAAAAAAAATGGCTCGTTTTATGAAAACACCTGTCGTAAATGTCAAAGTTAACGATGTCAGTCATTTTGTAGACATTTTTGATAACGTATGTAAATGACACTTTAATAGAACATCACGTTATCATGAATTTTTTTAATAATGTTCTTAATTAAAAAATAAGTTAGTAACAAATCAGTTCTTTTGTAGTTTATTGTGGAGTTGTGAAGTGTAAATTTTAAAAGTAATAGGTACTAATACAAATTCAATAAATTACTGCCTTTGTTTTGTTGTTGAAAAGAGGAAGAATCTAGGTAGATCTGTTGAAAACTGGTATTTGGTATTTCATTCATTAAAATCTTCAAGATCACATCAAGTTAGAGAATAATTAATATTACATATCTACGAATTTAAAGCAACTGACTAAAAATGTGGCAAACACAATCAATGCATATTACAACATATAATAAAGAAAACCATACACAAAAGGGCGATGAAAAAATAACAACCCTTGGTATGACTTCTGCCATTTCAGCTGCAGGTCCTAAGCCAGCAGACTTGATAATATCTAAAGAACTTGAAGAAGCTTTAAAACAATTTGATGTTTTTGAAAGTAAACAAGAGTTGAATAAAAGAATGCATATATTGGGAAAGTTATATACATTAGTAAAGCAATGGATTAAAGAAGTATCTCTAAAAAATAATATTCCAGAAATCGTTGCAGAGAATGTAGGAGGAAAAGTTTATACATTTGGTAGTTACAGATTGGGGGTGAGTTACATATTTTTCTTTTATTAAATCAGAAGATAAGGTAAGCATTCAGTTATTCTAATATCATAGAGCAATTTATATTTGCTAGCTACATTATTATTTTTTTCAGGTACATAACAAAGGAGCCGACATAGATGCTCTTTGTGTAGCTCCCAGACATATTTATCGAGCAGACTTCTTTTCTTCATTCTATGAATTATTGAAACAGCAGCCAGAAGTAACTGATCTTAGAGTAAGTATTGGACAAATATATAAATAAACACACAGCTCTTAGTTATTTATATTGGACTTTTTTTAGGCAGTAGAAGAAGCTTATGTACCTGTAATAAATATGAAATTTGATGGAATAGAAATTGATATGCTCTTTGCACAATTGCTTCTCAAAGAAATACCTGACTCAATGGATTTGAAAGATGATATGCTGCTAAAGCATTTAGATGCTAAATGTGTTAGAAGTTTAAATGGTTGCAGAGTTACAGATGAAATTTTGAGTCTGGTACCGAATATTGAAAATTTTAGATTGGCTTTAAGAACAATAAAACTCTGGGCAAAACGTAAGTGTGCTATAGTTAATTTTGGAATTTTTGTGCTGCATTTTTAATATTTTTTCAGGACATGGTATATACAGTAACGTATTAGGATACCTTGGAGGTGTTTCATGGGCAATGTTAGTAGCTAGAACTTGTCAGTTATATCCTAACGCAGCTCCATCAACTTTAGTGCACAAGTTTTTCTTGATATTCTCTAAATGGAAATGGCCCCAACCCGTTCTTCTTAAACAACCATCAAACGTTAATCTTGGATTTGTTGTATGGGACCCTAGGGTATGTTGAAGTGAAATTGTTTTATATTTTATTAATTTTCAATTTATTTATAGGTGAATATTCAAGATAGGTATCACTTGATGCCTATAATAACTCCAGCCTATCCACAACAAAACTCAACTTTCAACGTCTCTCAGTCTACCAGGCATATCATGGTGAATGAATTCAAACAAGGGCTCTCTATTACAGACGATATTATTTTAGGAAAATGCCAATGGGACAAATTGTTTGAACAGCCACCGTTTTTCACCAAATACAAGCATTTTATCGTTTTATTAGTCATGGCAGATAATGCAGACGATCATTTAGAATGGTGTGGTTTGGTAGAGAGCAAAGCGAGATTACTTGTAGGTCAGTATACTTGTTTATCATTATCTCTCATTATCTTTATTTGGCATTTTTTTTATATTCACAGGTAATTTAGAAAGAAATCAATATATAACATTAGCTCATATAAATCCAGAAAGTTACGCAATGCTCGAGTCGGCTGCAGAACCTAATACTTTGTGTTCGATGTGGTTTATTGGACTCGAGTTCGCCAAATCCGAAAATCTTAGAGTAGATCTCACCAGAGATATTACACTTTTTTCGAAACAAGTTATTAATCATGCTGTAGCGATAAATATGTGGAAGGAAGGAATGAGGTGAGTATTCAGTGAAATCATCATCAATTTTTATAACGACTATTATTTTAGTGTCATTTTACTTCAAATGTACCCTAAATATCTTATTGGTTCTTTCTTTCGTATTAAGTATATTGATGTTATAACCGAATTTTTTGTTTTTGTGGAAGATTTACAATCGAAAAACTATTCAGTTGTATGCTATATTTATTTTTTCATAAAATTTAAGGCTGGACGCTCGACACGTTAAAAGGAAACAATTATCTCAGTACGTCGCACCGTCATTTTTGAAAAGAGAAAGAAAGACCAGCATTTCCAAAAATGGTACGACTCCTGATAATAGCAGAAAGAGACAGTCATCGGAAGTTATAGCAGAAAATGCTGATGGAGTGCCCAGTAAGAAAACGAGGTTGTCAGAAGAAATAACACCACAACAGGTGAGGTTTTTTTCTTAACCATAATGTTTAGCGATTTTTTTCAGGGCAAATTTTTTGGGTAGGTGACGTTACCGTACTCATTGGCGCACCATGGAATTTTTTTTTTAAATTGTATGCGCACGATCAATTTATTTAAAGGGATCAATTTATTTAAAGGGATCTATTTATTTACAAAAATTCTCATTTTCCAATGGCGTACGATCTATTTATTCAAAGGGATCTACTTATTTATAAAAATTCCCATTTTTCTATGGCGTACGATCAATTTTTTTAAAGGGATCTATTTATTTTATGAAAATTCTAATTTTCCGATAGCGTACGATCAATTGTTTCAAAGGGATCTATTTATTTATTAAAATGATCAATTTCCATTGACGTACGATCAATTTTTTGAAAGGGATCTATTTATTTATAAAAATTCTCACTTTACTATGGCGTACGAACCATTTTTTTAAGGGATCTATTTATTTATAAAAATTCTCATTTTCCAATGGCGTACGATCAATTTTTGCAAAGGGATCTATTTATTTATAAAAATTCTCATTTTCCAATGGCGTACGATAAAATTTATCATAGGGGGATCCATTTTTTGAAAGGGATCTATTTATTTATAAAAATTCTCAGTTTACTATGGCGTACGAACCATTTTTTTCAAAGGGATCTATTTATAAAAATTCTCATTTTCCAATGGCACACGATCAATTTTTTCAAAGCGATCTATTTATTTATAAGAATTCTTATTTTCCAATGGCGTACGATCAATTTATTC
>CAJUYG010001136.1:0-50693 GCA_910591675.1 Galerucella calmariensis
AATCATAAGCCTTGGACAAATCCAAAAGCATTCCCAGTGCCAACTCGCCCTTCTCTAGCTGTTCTATGATAAACTGCAAAAATTTAAAAATAGAGGTTTGTGTCGATTTTCCCTTGATAAAACCATGTTAGAATGTATTGAATAAATTGCAGTCCCTCACAAACTTAACCATTCGGGTACTCATCGCCAACTCAAAAACCTTGGAGAATCCAGGCAACAGAGTTATAGGTCTATAATTGTCAAGAACTTCGGGATCTCCTTTTTTATGCAGGGGTTTGATTAGTGCAATTTTTAAATTTTCAGGAAAAATACCATACGCAAATGAGTTATTTATCAAATAGCACAAAACATCTTGCAATTCAAAAACGGATATCTTCACAAAACCAGTTGGAATGTCATCAAACCCGCTACTATGTTTGTTTTTTATATTTTTTGCAATTCTGTAAATTTCTACCGGTGTTACCGGAGTTAAAAACATGGATTTGTCATTTTGTGACATATGAGAAGTAAACGGTATATCGACCAAATTAGTCAGAAGTTTTGGAATAATAGAAAGTAAATGTTCATTATACTGTTTAGCGATCAATACAGGATTCAACTAACATTAAGATTTGGATGCGTTGTTTTTCTGATAAATGTGCCATTATTCTTAATTCACTTTTAAATTTCGTGCTAATTGGAAATTAGTATCAGTTTTGACAATTTGTACATAAATAATGAACTGATGATGTGGTTGACGTTTTTAATGACTACTATTGTTTTTTCTTTTATTTTAGAAACCTACAAGTCCAAATAATTAGTAGGTACGGTACACTTCTATTTAGAAAAATGAAAACGATATTTTATGGGACATTTTGTAGTAAAGTGATACATTGGGATTATTTTTGGAAAGAGAAAAAAATAAGCTTTTTTGTGATGGGTCACACGGCCTAGGTTGTCGTTTCAAAAAATTCAAGATGGCGGTCATACTCTAAACGCTGACGTCAAAAACATTTGACATTTTCTTTAAAAAAATCAGAATAGAGTCTCATTCATCGTCCCAGAATTTCATAACTTTCCCTTTATCCGTTTCAAAGATAATCCCTTGGTGCGAGACTTTTCAGCAATGCTGTATAATAGTTTTAGTAGCAAATCTAACGGAACACAAGAAATTTTTCCAATAATTCTTATTATTGAAAAATACAAGAACAATTAACACGTTCTACTGTCATGCGTTACAAAAGATTTGTATGAGCGCAAGTTCAAAAATTAAATTTAAAAATGAAAGTGTATTTAAAAGCTCAAATATAAACACTAATTTCGCGGCTACAAAAGACCCTTCCATGAATATTCACTTGATATATCCACCGCCATCACTTTGTACTAAGCTTGAATGATTTATCGTCATTATGGAGGACGTAATATTAATGTTTTATAACGGCACATGTTTGAACACGCCAGTATAAATTGTTTAAACTGGAAAATTAAACACAAATACTCACAGAGAAATTACAAAATTCGAATTTGACGTAATCATCAATTAATTATTCTAAAAAGTTATGTAAAAAGATTACATGTACGTTAATCAAATCGATCGAATAATTGACACCGAATGTTTGTATTTGTGGACAATTAATGGATGTTTTATTTGACAAAGGCACAGTTGTGTTTACGAGTATATCGTTTTTTTTTTCATTAACTTCATTCGATACAGTTTCACACTAATTACATCAACAATTCCTAAACTTTTGTTTGATTAACCAAAAAGACCACATTCATTATTTACAATAAATTGCTGCACATCTGCATTATGAAAACTATAAATTAATTATTATTTCGCACGCTTTGGATGACGTTACTGCCCTCATCCTTATCACTTTCTACACACATTTCCAGTTTAACTGACGGTTAAACGTTAAAAGTACCGTGAAAACCACCAAAATCGCTGGTAAAAGCTCTAGTCTCTAGCCTCACACTCCACCGACAGAACTAGCCGAGCATGTCGCCCACGTTGGGCGCCAATTGAGACAATACATTTATTATTGTATTCAATTTTACACCGAAACATTGCTAACATTTCATATGTTGGCAATAATATTGATATTGTATATCCAATGAAGAAATTATGACCAATTAATATCTCCGCGACGCCACTCACATACAAAATCAATTAGAAATTAATAATAATTCCAATCAGAAGTTGGTGATCCTCTTTCTGCATTCCATAAATCAAGAGAGAAAAAGAGGACAAAAATCCATTACGAGGGAGGGTACACGTATTTCGTAAGGCCCATTGTTTATGAGAATAGAAGACTCGTGAATAAAAAGTCGGCATCTGGATGTCCGCACAATTTTCTCAGCTAAAATAATAGCAATGCCCTTCTCGTTTTCTCTTCACAGAGGTGACGGCGTTCCAACTTCTCTAAGAATGCCATAAATTCTCTAACCTCCGACTGCCTGACAAACAGAAAATGTCCCAGTTATTTCCCTTATCAATTTTATAGAGTCTACCCATTTCCTTTGTCGCGCCTTTATTTTTGTTGAAAACTTAAAGTAGGTATACGTAATCAGGTGAATTGTTTCGATTTTATCACTGTATTTGTTAAATTTATGAATAAACGTTATTATTATTACTATTAAACGATGACGCACACCAAAAACGCTATTGAATGTACTATAGATCTTTGTTTTCGTCACGGTTTCTTATAGAAAACAGCCTTCGTGTTTTTCATTGGGAAGGTCGGTGGTTTTGCCAGTGAATGTTTTTGTGTTTGTGCATGGTATTCCAATTATTCCAGATAAACATTATTTTCTTGTAGTAATGTTAATTATAGTGACGACATCATCAAATTAAACGATAAAAACATTCCAAACGGCACCGATGTGTCTGAGAATACGTTCAAATCACGAACAGGCTGAATGGAAAAAAATTGTATTGTGTATGATTTATATACAATATTTGCGTACAGCGACGTACCTACTCATGATTACACCGAAGATTTTTTTCAAATTGAGTGCTTTCTATCAAATAATTTACTTTCTTAGTGTTGTAATTGACAGTAGGAGATTGAGAAGAGGAAGGAAATTAATCAAGTAGATTGATCAAGAAATAGGAGAGTCTCAATTGTGTAGGAGTGGACACAAGGTCCATAATTCAAAACTTGTTTTCGCCATTTGTAGTGGGATCCTTCGACATATGAATTTGCTAGATATAAATATTTGACAAAAGCGAATAGGGAAATTCATAAAACTATAAGAAGTATTTATAGTGCACCGACTCTGTGTATCGTGTCTAGTCAAATCTACCGCACGAACACGGCTCAAACATGACTGACTCATATTTTGATGTATGCAAATTATGCTATTCGGATGTTTTTTGCGATTTCTACTTTCATATTCCTTTGAAATACGATGTATGTGCAAACCCTCGAAATTCTTCGTTATGGATAAGGGGTTCGCGCTTTTGGCTTCTCACATGCTAATGTCTTGTTATGTTCTTGTCTTACAAGACACTACTGGAATTTTTAATAAAGCAGAAAATGAAATGCTAAAATTCTCCTTTTACCTACTCGTTTTAGTTCTGGGTTATATTATGCCTTATAACGGTAGAAATTTAATAATTTTATTTGACTATACACATGGAAGATTCATATAAAACGGAACTACGTCAAGAATTTTTATATGAACAAAAAAATTTTGCTAGATATGACTAAAAATTGCCAACAAAAAGTAGTAAATTTTTGATAGAAAGACACAATAGACATCTTGCATTAGTGAGTTAGTCCGTCAACCGTTAGTTATTGAGCTATGTTAATGTACAAAAAATCATTACTTAATGACCCCTATTAATAAACTTACTATGTAAAGTGTGTGGTAAGAAGCATTTTACGCACGAATGGAAAAGTTACGCGTTATTCCGTAAGTGCGTAAAATGCTTTACAACACGAGTTACGTACTATACTTCACCTACGACCCACTTGTACTTTTATTTATAATCTAATTAATATTAATATTTGAACAACAGCAACAATAAATATTTTCAATAATTTTATTGTATAACATTTAATTCCATGTAGTCATTATAATAATTGTTTATAGTAACAGTACAGTTATTGAACACAAATGATAAATCGCTTACTTTGTTTGCTGGAGCACAGTATAAGAACGAACCAGTAGTATAACTCTTATAAATTTCATTCATAAATTGCCAGAGCTTTTGATGACCTTGAACGGATCGCTTTACGATTCATTTTATCACAGGCGTAGGTGGCATGAGTTTTAAAATGACTTGAACGTGTTAAATGTTGTTAAATATTGTAGAACAGTACACTGATGAGTGAATGAAACAATAGTCTTATACCAAATATTTATTGGTTTTTCCATATTACAATTTTCATTTTGTTATGATTTTTAAAATTTTTATTGACAAATTTTAATGTGTAATATAGTTCTACCCTGAAGAAAAGTTTCATTAAATATTTTATTGGAAAATCAACACAAGGATGTACAAACTCTGTTGTTTGACTAATATTTATGAGTAATTCAACAATATTATCTTCCGTAGCAATTTTCTCAAAAGTCATTTGAAATAATGTTTCTAATAATGGGATGTATTGTACAACATTTTTATGCGGCACATTCAAGTTTCCAAAAGTATCCTTATTCGTATTTTCATAAGCTCTAAGGTAACAGTATAAAGACGAATCGTCTAAATTCTTATACGCTTGTGAAAACATCTCACATACGCTGCATGTATGAATTTCCGAACATGTTTCAATTAAATAACCACAAAAGTAGCGAACAAAACTCTTTTCCAATAAATCATTTGTCTGAAAGTCTTAAGGCATTGCAGAATTTGATGAAAGGAATATTGTTGGAATAGCCTTTTTTAAAAGAAGTTTTCTTTTATGAGGCTGCATAATCATCTCTGGTTAAAAATGAGCAACACATAAACGATGACTACTATTGTATAGAGTTTAGAGTTTTGACATCAAGTCAGGCCTATCGCATGCTTCGAGCCAAACTTTAGCTTCGAAACAATAACAACACATTAAATCAATGCATGAAACTAAGGCTCATAAATGTAATATGAAGATCAAATAATAAAGTATTATACTAACAGTTTTTCACCTTTCTGAATCCTTTGGAAAAAGGTATAATTTTCCATCATAATTATGATGATCCGGATGAGATACTCATCCGAACGACGTTGTAGGTCACAGAGATCTCGGCAGTGTAACGTCACGAGATAACATACTGGCTCGTTCCTATACTGTGGCTGAAGCATGAGAAACAACATTTACATTATTAGAGGTGCTTGGTAAACTTTCATCTTCATCTCTATTACTTGTACCTGCTATAGTGTCTATTTTTCCATTGTTCAATTATAATCAATACATACTTAGCCCTTTGGGTTTTTCATAGTTAAACGTCGCAATATCGAATGTTTTCAAATAGTGAATCTTTAATAACGATCTATTTTACTTTACAGCTGTGTGTTTTTTTAACGTTCGTAAAAGACATCATTACATTGATTGCCGACTGTGTGTTATTCACTGATTACAGGGGGGATCGTAGGTAAAATAATATAAATAAAAAATATACATTCACAAAGTTGCGAGCTGCACAGCAATTCAGAATCATTGGGCACAATACCTCGGAGATTATTGGATAGACGAGAGAAATGTACCTTAGTTGAAGCCTGTTGATATCCTAAAATTTCTCCGGGAAATGGGACTAAAGGAGTTTAGGGTGTGATGGGTTTAGATTATTTGCATTTCACGTAACAATGTAATATTTATTCAATACACTTATTTAGAGCAAAAATACAATAAAAAAATGAATTATTAATTTAACGTGTGTTTGATATTGTCTTTAGCTCCACTGTCCGTTGGCCGTTCTGCCCCCTGCTTCGTTTGGTCACCGCAGTGGGAGGTTAGGTGGGAGTACTGTGTTCATTCGCTTTGGCCTTGTTGCTACATGAGAGGGTATTGAACAAGGAGCTTCTTGTCTTTCTAGACTTTCCTCGAGGACTTAGGATAAGCGTTGTATGTGAGAGGATACAATAGATCATGTAGGTGTCACCCCAATATACAAACATACGACATACAAATATTATAGAGTACTCTTCAAATATTCAATGGCTAAACTGTATTCGTATTCGGGAGTTTTTTTTTTCAATTTTTCTTTGGCCGTAAACGCACAAAACTAATAGAAAATTGAAATTTTCCATAATTCAAACATGACACACCCTTTCCATCACGTTATCCGACTGGTAATTTGAACATATAACCACGTTACTGACTGAAAAAGTGTTATTATATACTTTCAACATGAACAGCTACACACAAATTACCATTGATCTTTATGTTTCTTTGCATGAGGAGCTGATTACATCTAGCTATTATTTATTGCTCACTTGCGGTCGGTTTTGTAACTAATAAATTATCATCGAATGTAATCAATTAACAACAAAATTCGTTATTGATTAGCCTTGTTTCATCCTTATAATATTCTAGAACAAAAATGTGTCCAAATTAGATTTCAAATTATTACTATCGTTTTCTATATACTTTTTTCACCAACTACATTTTATTTGCAGTGTTAATTTAATTTGTTGTGTTTATTAATTGTTTTTGCGCGGAGATAAAGTTTATGAAAATTTTAAATTAAGTACCAACCGTTTGAACAATTATTGAATGCGTAAAGGTCTCAACTTTGTTGAAATATAGTCCATTTTCCACGGTGCGAGCTGACGCAGCAGCTGGAAAAAGCTGCATGCAACTTGGCGTTTTTTATCGTTGGGCGCGTCGGTCGCATTAATTAGAACTTGCTCTATCTTCGAGCGAGAAGCGAGAACTTTTCTGGTGGATTTTGTCGCACGAACCCAAAATTTCTATTGACTGCTTCGCTCCAACATTGCTGTCACGGTCAATCAAGTTGGCAACACTCTACGTTTCCCCTATGCCTGGATGAGTCGCAGCAACAAACTATCGATATGCTGATTGTACTTTTTCTCGCAGCGATTTATCCCAGCAACAAGTCGCTGCGACTTGTCGCAACGTGGAAAATGAGCTTAAGGCTGAGATAGAGGAGAAGAAGTCCTCCAGTTATAAAAGCGCACAAAACTGACTAGAGAAAAATTGAAACTTTCAGGTGGTTACAGGAGAAATTTACTGGCTAAAAATAACTATTGCTCAATGTCTAATAAGAAGCCGCGTAATATCTCGCGCCCCCCTGCAGCATCACTACAATTTACGTTGTTGGATTTTTGGTTCCAGTATCCCTAATGGCAGTTTCTTCCTTTCCTCATGATTTTTTATTATTAATTTTGTTCCTTTTTCATTTCATTTTGGACTATCTGCACTGGTCTATAAGGTGT
Source organism: Galerucella calmariensis (assembly GCA_910591675.1). Classification (NCBI taxonomy): domain Eukaryota; kingdom Metazoa; phylum Arthropoda; class Insecta; order Coleoptera; family Chrysomelidae; genus Galerucella; species Galerucella calmariensis. The sequence goes on from CAJUYG010001136.1 coordinate 7,361, forward strand.
ATGGAAACAATTCAATTTTAGGGGTCTATTATATACGATGCCGTTGATGAACGAATATCGTTTACGAACGATAAATGTTATTCTGTATCCAAAATGCTAACGAATTCCTCGTTAGAAATCGCCGTTCATGAACGACAGCCAGAAACGTCACTTTGGGTATAAAAATTTGTCTATTTTTGTGATAAGATCAATTATTAATTATGGTATGGTGTAGTTATTTGATATTTGAAAAGAAATATTCATTGTTTCCCACATATTGATGTAATATTTTATAGAAAGAAATGGACGAGTTCTATACAAGGGAATTGCTGCCAACATAACAAACAGAAAAATACTGAAAAGGTTAGTCGCATAAGGAAGTGGTTTTTCTGATCAATTTTTGGTTTTTCTTATATGTTTTGAGTCCTTTTACCACCCATGTTGTACCCGAATAGTTTAGAGGTCTTTTTAATTTGGGGTATTTTGCATCTTACAGTTGACGAAAAACTAATGCTATGAACTAATGTCAGCTGCAACACATATTTGTTTTTGCTTTGCTTTTGGCTTTATTTGTGTTGCTGGTATATTGGATACTAATTTTTATTCTACCTTTGTTTGTGCTTTGTGAGATTCTGATCTGCTTTTATTATTGCAAATATCCTCGAGACTCTAAACTATTCGGGTACAACATGGGTGGTGAAAGGACTCAAAACATATAAGAAAAACCAAAAATTGATCAGAAAAACCACTTCCTTATGCGACTAACCTTTTCAGTATTTTTCTGCTCGTTATGTTGGCAGCAATTCCCTTGTATAGAACTCGTCCATTCGTAACTTCAGCTCATTGACATATAAACGTCAATGCCTCAGCTAAGCTTTTCCTCCATCTAACCATAAAGCTACATCCTCCATTAATATACTAACGAAGTGGCACTTCAGCACGCGAGCTGCAAAACGGATACCCATCCTCAATCCTGTCAATTCAGAGTTCCTGAATGTTATCGCACATGCGCATTTTCATTATTATTTTGAGGTAGCGAGGTAATTAAAAAGTTCAACCTGTGATTATTCTTGTAAATAAAAGTAGTTACTACTTACCAAAGACAAATTAATATAATTACGATATTAGAAAATAATGTATGTTTGTTTACAAATATAATGGAATAAAATAGGGTTAAGGTACCTGAATTATTTTCCCATGATTAAATGCGCATGACACAATTCGGCAGGCACCGAAGAAGCTTACAGCTTGCAAGCTTGCACTGCCAAATCGGCGCGCATGTCAGCACGAAATTGAATTGAGGATACTTACGTTTAAACATCATTGTCCCAGCACGCGTGCCGAAGTGCCACTTCGCCACTAAATTGATTGGGGATGGGCCTTAACAAAGAGCCATAACCTCAAATTACAGTCGAAAGTTGAACAACGTTGTCACATTGCAAACTATTTCAAAGTTGGTAAAAATATTGACATGAAAACTTAAAAAAAACATCACAGTTCTTTATTATTCACATTTATAGGTTTGTGCAGTATATTAAATAACATAGTAGTGCAGATTTTGAAAACATTAACGGATATGTATTTATATAGAATGAATATTAGCTACGATCTTCATCACTTAATTATAATTAATTCAAAAATCTGACAACAGAGTGATATTTTACTCTACTACCCATTTGAAAATGTCCATCTCGTTTACATAAGATAGTGGTCAACGAAAGAGATACAGAATAACGTTTCAAAATTTTTCGTTCACACTTCCAATCGTTTGTAAACGAAACCTTTGCTGAGCGAAATATTACAGAATATACGCCTTAATGTAGGAAACTAGGCTTAATGAGCTGAACAAGAACAACGTAGCCTACTCTACTCCTACTCTGGGCTCTAGGACCCAATGGAATGTAAGAAATCGAAAAAGTAAATATCGTAGCTGAAGAACTTATCAAACCCAAAATAACGGAAAGAACAGAACGTTGGTAAGATGATCAAGTGAGATTAAAATACAGATTCACCACTAAGAGTTTCGACAACTGTCCTAGCAGGACTCTGCCGACTGAATGTGCATCTCATTGAGCTTAAGCTAGTGGGGAGAAAAAAAGGATGTGTATTTTATCTCATGGAATGGGAGAAGAAACGTTAATTCACAGAATCCTGCCTCAGTTGCATCATTAATAATAATTTTTATCTTGTTGCTGTAAGAAAACAACAATTTATTATATAAGTTCCAAACAAATCTCGTTAAAAATGAATTTTCCGTGCTGATTTTTTTTTCGATTTACTGAAGTCAATGATTGGTCTAAATAAAAATGGGTAACGATTGTGGAACGAGGTGATGTAATCAATTAGGTCGAAAAATAATTAAGGAAATTTGTGATATCTCAAGCTGCCATGCATCACAACATGTAATTTTGTAGTCGTAAAATAAAATAATAATATAAGGGTGAATAAATTTATATTCACACTAGTGAGGATACGGGAAAGAAAAGGGAAACAGATTTATGTAATAAATCGTTTGAAAAGTTACACCTTTTTTCTGCTTTTTCAGTGGTGTAGTCATTATTTGACTGTTGTCAATTCGTAATAGAAAAACAAATAAGTGAAATATAAGTTTATCATTCTACTCCCTTTCTAATCCATTGGGATTGTTATTAATATATAGGATCCAATGTCTTCCCTTTTTCTACCAATTGTTACTGACATTAAATATTTCTTCTACCAGGTTGAATTTAAATTATCCTAAAGCCGCGTACACATTATGTCGAATGGTGTCGATCGACCTCATCTAGCAGTAAATCCTTTATAATTTCCTTAGTATATTTTTCTACCATTGACGAGGCTGGGTCCTACCCAAAATCTTCGGGGGCGACGGAAAAGTTGTTGCTGGTTTCCAACAACTGCAATAATAATTGCAGCAACAGCTGCCACTAGAGCATTTTCTGCATCACTCATAGTTAAAAATTTTAATGAAGCAAAACCAATCCAGAATATTTCCAGTTTTTATAATGGCGCGGCGATGTATGTCGATCAACACGTCCACATATACTGACAATGTGGACGCAGCTTTATATAGTCATAGTCATATAATAACATTTTTGGTGTGCGTCATCGATTGTTGCACACGTACCTTTCGTAGCGGGAATGTGGTCTCACGTCTTTTTCTAATGTCCCACTGACAGCTCTCCTCAGGTCTGTAGTTTGTTGCTCACGGTCGAATATTATTTATGCAAGGTGAATGTTAATCTCATTGTATATCGTATTTATTTGAATCATGCCTAGATACACCGGAAAACATCAGCATTTTGAAACTTCTCAAGTATTTTCAGTTAGAAAAAGTAGCTGGAGATTATTAATTTCATAGCCTTTTCGAATTTGGCCGAATCTTGATGATTTTATTTATCAAATTCAAGATTAGCTATGTGTCAAAATAGCAAATGAAATAAAAGACATACCCAAAACCCGGGTATACGTCACAAACGATGACGCAGATCAAGAAGGCCATTGTATAGTTAAAATAATACCCTTCTTGGTGTGCGTCATCGATTGTGACGTATATCCGGGTTTTCGGCATGTCGTTTATTTTATTTGCTATTTTGACATAAAGCTAACCTTAAATTTGATAAATAAGATCATCAGGATTGTATTTAGCCAAATTCGAAAAGGCTATGCAATTAATAATTACCAGCTTCTTTTTCTAACTGAAAATACTTGAGAACTTTCAAAATGCTGATGTTTTTTCGTGTATTCATGCATATTTTTGAATTATTCATATAAATAAAACCATAAGATTAATATTCACTTTTCATAAATAATAATTGACCGTAAACATCAAAGTACAGACCTGTCAAGCACTGACAGTGTGACAGTAGAAAAGGACGTAAGACTTATTGCCGCCACGAAAGTAACGCCTTCATAGTATTTTAAACTCTCGATTGATAGGTTGAGCTTGAGCGTAATGTAGTAATGTAAGCATCAATCAATCAACTTTTTGTAAGGCAAAGATTAGGGTTAACGTTTGTAGTACATTTAAACGGTTCATTATTGTGATATTTTGATTAGGATTAATCACAGACCTGCCTTTTTTCCATTTCTTCCTACGTAATGTGTTAGAAAGACATTAACAATCGATGACGCACACCAAGAAGGGTATTATTTCAACTATATGTATGGTTGAAATTACACATAAATACCGAATATTTTCGGGTTTGTTTCGATTTCTATACTACGGCACTGGTATAAATATGCCTTTTGGCGTGTTTGTTATTACTTGTTTGAGAAAAATGATAAAAATTAATGGCATTGGAAAACGAAGTGTGATAAGGTGATAATAAACACGAAATATGAGAACACATAGTAGCAGTAACTTCTTCCAGAATATTAGTCGGGAATGATTTCGGTTTAATATTTTGTATTCCAGCAAAACTGGCATCATATTAGTGTAGGTATTTGAATTTTGAATCAAATCATGCTATAAGCGTTAAAAAAGGGGTAGTAAAATCTTTATATGATAGGGCCAGAATCATTTGTTCTAATGAAAATCTTTTCGCAAAGGAGAAAACTCTACTGAAAAATGTTTTAAATGCCAATAATTACCCGGCAGAATTTGTAAATAAAGAAATCAAGAATATATAGAAAGGCTCATTGTTAATACCCCATAATAAAAACAATAATAATAATTCAGCTAACATAATTTTTAAAAACTTGACAATACCGTATGTTAGGGGTTTGTTAGAAAGAATTAAGAAAATTGGTAATCAATTTAATATTCGAACCAGCTTTAAATCTAACAATACTTTAAGATCTATCTTAACAAAAACGAAACCAAAAAATGAAGAACAATCTTCAAAAAATTGCATATATCAGATATCTTGTGAATGCGACAAATTCTATTTAGGTGAAACATCTAGACCGTTGAAAGTCCGAATAAGTGAACATAAAAAATACATCAAAGATATGGAGTTCTTTAAGTCAGGTATTTGTAAACATGCTTGGGAAGAGGGGCATAAAATTCAATGGGATTCGACAAAAATAATATTGAAAGAGCCCAATAATAAAAGACGGAAAATCAAAGAAAGTGCTTTAATACAACTAAATGCAGATAAATGTGTAGCTAGTATTTCAGCCGAATGTAGTCAAATTTGGTTACCAATGTTAGAAAGAGAAATTTCCAATAATCAGTTACCTGCGTTATCAGGATAGCATCATAAGTTTTTATCCAGGTTTTCTTATGATTTATCATTGGAATAATTGTTAATCGATACACACTTCAATACACAAAATCACCAAACTGAGTTATACATGTTTTGAAAACAAAAATGATCATACACAAAAAAGTAACAACAAACGCGTTTTACTAACAACATTTCCAAAATAAGCTAAAAAAAGCGCTATCTCAATAAAAACCGTTCCTGGGACGTGCACTTCACTGGATTCCATTTCTAGTAAACTATCATATCGATAGAATGTCATGAAATAAAATATTTTATTTCACATTTTACCAGAGGTGTGATCTACTATGAATGGACCTTAATAAAATTTGACAACAAAGTTTTGTAGTCTTAAACTTCAAAATATTATTGATTGTCTAGTTGTCATATTTTTTCGTTGTGTCAGATAGGAACCAAAAATTATTTTATTAATTTTTCACTAGTTAATCTTGACAACGGTAGCTGGAACGCTACCGAAACGTCGAAATAAAAATTAAAAAACATTATTGTGGTATGATTCCCAAAAGAATAAGAGAAAAAAGAATAAGTTTACCCAAACTAATATTTTCAGTTTTTTTTTCCAATAAAGGCGCAAACCTCAGCTTTCACGAAAGGGATGCAGAGGTTTCTTCATCCTCAAACTATGGTTGAGCCAACAGTGTCCTATAAGGAATCTATCCAGGATTTTGGTATAGTTGGTATAGTGTTACCATTGATTATGTGGCATTTCTCATTCCAGGCACCTCGAGACAGCAATTCAAAAAATATATAAAAATTTTTGTACCCCTTACCACTGGAACAACAACTTTTTTATAACTTAGCACAATCGAAGGTAAATAAATAACTTCTGTAAGTTCCTTGTGGCATTACTTATTCTTTTTTCTTATTCTTTTGGGAATCAAACCACAATAATGTTTTTTATTTTTTATTTCGACGTTTCGGTAGCGTTCCAGCTACCGTTGTCAAGATTAACTAGTTATAAAATTGATAAAAAAATTGTTGGTCCCTATCTGACACAACGAAAAAATATGACAACAAGACAATCAATAATATTATTAATTAATAATCAATTTATCAATTTTATTACTAGTTAATCTTGACAACGGTAGCTGGAACGCTACCGAAACGTCGAAATAAAAAATAAAAAACATTATTGTGGTTTGATTCCCAAAAGAATAAGAAAAAAGTAAATAAATAACTTATATAACAGTACGGACCCATATATATTACAATGAAGAAACCAACATTTGTTTTTATTTTTAACATAATAATTCACGCGCAGATTTTGCTCTGCTTACCTCGTCGGATCTAGATTTATATAAATTCTACTTCTCCAACGTTTCAAGGATGATACGGTGATGTATATGAGAATCTATCAACTTTGGCAACTTTGGATGGCATTATTTATATTTCGTCTACCGTGAAATTAGTCAATTTGACGATATAGCTCAAATTTTAAATTTCGATTGTGTCTGTTATACTCTCGTTGCGGACATATTGTTAATTAAACTATAAATTACAAATTCACGAATACTGATACACAATTAATATAATTGCATATGAGATTAAAATATGTAGATATATAGAGAGAGAAAATTAGTGCGATAGGGTTTGCACTAACAATGTTACAATAATTACATTCTATATGTTCGCTCGGTATTGTTTTTCAGTATGCCAGTTTACGATTGAAAAACATTTTCCGTATTGCTGGAAATGTCACAAACAACTAGCTACGATATAACAGGTGTCCCAATTAAATTTATTTTTGGGATAATGAAAAAATACATTTATATACTTTTTTAGTCCTTAAATTTATTTAGCGCGAGGTGAAATGTAAGGGAACGGTTTAGGCCAGACGATAGGGGTAACAACTACAAGTGATTAGCAGTATGACTGATTTTTTTTCCATAAGTACATCAAAGTATGTAGATTGATATGAAAAAAAATTTACCAGTCTACAGATTTCCCAAATTAGAAAAAAAAATCAAAAAACTTTTTTTTTTCGAAACTCTTTAATATTTCGCGCTAGGTGGAAGGTAGAGGAAAATAAAAAGTACCACTGTGTAGGAGAAATGTTTTGCAACAAAAAGGTTTTCTGCGTTTCTTTCGTCCGGAAAAAATTCGGTTAACTAAGTATGTGTTCCGCATCCGCGCGACTCTATTTTCTGAAGCGCGGTGGAGTACCTACATTATAAACTATTGTACAGTTATGATGTAATATATAAATAATTGTAATAGAGCGTTTTGAAGAGAAGAGAAGTGTCAGCTTTAAGATGACATTTTTTTTGTCATAGCACATAATCATTTTTAGCAAATTACTCATATATAATATAATATTCTAATCAAGTATCTTAATAAAATAGTATATTAAAGTATAAGTGGATATTGAGGTCTTTAAAACACGCCCGATTTTTCGAGCACGACGGCGAAGCCGGAGAGCTCGAAATAGAGCAAGTGTTTTAGAGACCAGTTATCCACGAATACTTTACGCGATTTTTTTTCAACCTTATTGAGTTCAGATCAATAATAAAAAAATTGTCACTTAGACTTCGTTTCTCGAGTTGTTGATGTTGCCATGATAATTTTAAAAAACGCGTGTGTTTTTAAACACGCTGAGGCGTGCTTTGAATAGGTGAAATGGTTCACCAATAAAAAAATAGTTATTTACGTAATTAGTGGTTAATATTAAGTTAATAATTAGTTAATACTTCCTATCACACGTGTTACGTATAAAATTTTATCTACAACTGTTTATTAGTACCTATATAGTGAAATTTAAAAAAAAATTCAATCCAACGTATTTTTGATAATATCGGCTGCAAACATAAGGTACTGTGTATAATATTCTGTGACCATAGCAACAAAGACAAACAAAGCTGTGGAAATGAAATAAATTAGTTATATCATCAAATTGTCAAAGTTGGATGAACAAAAATCTATAAAAATTAGTTCAAGCGAAGACAATCTTCTTTCGGGGAATTGAAACTGCAGCTTTCAGTGTTGTTGGTATTAATATTTTTCTAGATTCTCCTTATCGCACTAGTGCGGTAATGTACGTCATTATGACATCGGAAATAGTGTTAAATCGTACCTGTTATATGACAGTTGTAGATAATAGTTATTTATGTACCAAGGCAGTAAAGTGATTCTTTATCGGACGAGTCTGAAATTATGAGACGAAGCGAGGCGAATAACAGGCCAGTCCGATAAAGACACTTTTCTGACGTGGCGCATACAAAATTTTATCGCCAACTGCTCAGAATTCAGAATGTAAGAAACTGAGGTAGGTATATTTAATTGCATTTTATTATGACAAAGTAAACAGCAAATATGGAACAAATCCACTTATTATTTGTTATAGGTATTTAAATTGAAGGTACACCCTGAAGCATTATAAAAGTTAATTCCTGAAGTCAAAGGAGTTCCAACAATAATTTGTTATAAATAAATCGCAAGGAAACAATTATCGAGCCGTAATAGGGAGAAGCGTGACACTGACAGATAATGATTTTCGAGTATAATGTCAAAGTCAAAATACTTTAACTGCCGCATTTCACTTTACCTGCCGCAAATGCGGCAGATAAAGTAAAGGAAGGTAACCTGTTTGTTTACTTCCGGAAATCAATCTGATAATTGACGGCTTTACTGACGTTTGGCGATAAAATATATTATATAATAAGGTGGCATTGGAACAATTTTTCGAAGGATGGAAACTGTTATTTAAAAGGTCTGTTTCATTAATAAAATACACGGATAATAAATTTCTCCTAATAACGAAATTCGACACTTTTCATTATCTTGTGAATTTCAGGAATTTTGAATTTACGAAAAAATATATATAATTAAGTACCTACTGCAACTTCAATAAAACTAAAGTAATTTCGATGAGGTTTTCGTAGAAATGTTGGGGAAACCTCTAAGATCAAGGATATATAATTAAAAAATCAATCAATCTACTTACATTTTTGGATTCGAATATTCTTTGTATTAGTATAAGCGAAAATAGCAATTTTTACAGATTGAAGCAGGAATCTTCTTTATTTTTTCAAAATAAAATTTGATACTCCTGTAATATGAAGATTAATATTCAACGAACAAAATGTATATAGTGAAAAGGTATATGATATGATTAATATATGATTTCAAGATATAATTTTTTGCATAGCTTTTTCCAATTAAAATATGTAACAATTAATTTATCACCTTTATTTATTATTTACAACCTAAACTCTTACCAAAGATTGAAAAAAAATTCTGATTGAACATTTAAATTTTTTTCCGCGATTCAGAATGTAGGTCTTCCGCCGTGCAGCAAAGTCGCGCGGATGCGGAACACATACTAAGTTTACCGAATTTTTTCCGGACAAACCATTAATCGAACGAAAAAAACGCAAGAGACCTTTTTATTGTAAAACACTTTCCCTACACAGTGGTATTTTTTTTATTACCCTCTACCTTCTTCCTACCGCAAAATATGGAATAATAATGTCAATGTTGCCATATTTCAATTATCATAAGCTAACTAGATATTTCCTAGGGTTCCTGTAAAAAACCAAGACGCACACCTTAAATATCTTTTTGGTATTATGAATAAATATTATGTTTTCGTGTAAATTTTAAAATTATTAAGTTTATACATAATTATACACCTATTAAAAAAAAAGGTTTCTCACAATAATTGTGTACTTTATTTGTTTTAAGTTAAAAATATATATATTTATTATTCGCCACACTTCTATTATGGACAAAGAAAAATAAGTGTCACAATGTTACCAGCGAAATACCATAGTAAAATAAAATTGCTGCAGTTTTCCAAAAGGGTCATGGACAAAAAAATTTTCGGAATATCCACGCAATTTTAGAGAAGAACATATTCTGAAATTCAAAGATGACAATAATGAAGGGATGACTAAGCCCCATAATTTGGGATATAAAATATTCAATGCGAACAAAGTTCAAAATGCTTTAATTCATTATGATGACAATGGGAATACATATATTAAAACTAAGGTTCATGCAAGTATGAAAAGAACGATTTAGACCTCCGGAGCTTTAATTGATGGAGATGGCGAAGTAATCTGGGGTAAATGCAATTGTGTGGGTGGAATATTGGGTAGATGCAAGCATGTGTTTGCAATGTTATGGCAAATGTTGGATTATGTCCGTGATGAAAAACAGTTCATTGAAGATACTGCATGTAACTCTAAAGCGCCAGAATGGAGAAATGCTTCTCCAACCCTTTTAGAAATCAAACCTCTTCATGAATTCAAATTTTTGAGACATGAGCCACAAAAACGGAACAAAAAGATCCTCAGAGTACTTGAAAAAAAAAATAATTTATTGGTGACAATATATTTAAGGTGTGTCTCGGGTTTCCACAGGAATTCAAACATGGCAACATTGACATTTTTAAGTGATTGAAATGTAGATGGCGCCATATTGATTACCATTAGTAGTCACCTATTTTTCTACCTCAGGCCTACTTTCGATAAGTGTCGCTAGATAGCACTACAATACGATCCACACGATCCACCACAGTATGGCGTCAGCTGAAACCATCAATTTGCAAAGCTTGTTCACAGATATGATAAATGTCTCAATCGTTAATGTGATTATGTAGAGAAGTAACCTGCATTGTACATTACCTACTTCTGGTAACAAAATCTTTTTTGTTTATTCATCTGTTTTTTCTTTATAGTCTATCGGAGGTTGAAAAAAAAACAACCCTCGTACATACATGAATTTGTATTTACCGATTCTCTCTATCTGTGTTATTATCTATCAAGCCTGACAATAGAATTCGTCATATATTACTTTGTATCAACTAATTTGTACGTATACGTGAAACACCAGCATTTGATTTTCTACTTAAATGAGCTCATAAAATGAATCATACACCCACTTACATAATAAAGTACATTTATCGTCATTAACAACGTTGTGAATAAAACAAAATTTCATCAACGTTTCTGGATAACCAAAAACCGAAATGGCAGTCGATACAATCAATGATACGAATGTTCATTTAATTGAAATAGCTGTAATGCTAGCGATTCGTTTTTTCTATTGAATTCAATTCATGATTTCGTACCAAAGCGCAGAAGCAGGTGTACGACAACATTTGCAATACTGTAGCAAATATGTCATGTAACATTTTATTGTTCCAAGGAACAGTTAAACGTTAACCCCTTTCGGAATTTCCGTTGTTTAATATTTATTTTCAGCACCAGTTGATATTCTTCGATTGATATTCTTCTATCTAGACTCGAGTTTTTGCCAATTACGTGCTTGTCATTTTTGTACTGTAGTAGATTCCCATTTCTCTACAAACTCCGACTTGCAGCAAAGGTTTGAGTTGGATTTTTTATCGATCCCAGGTACTCTTCAAGAATCTATCGGAAATTTAATGTAAAGAATTTATGTCAACATCCACTTTATTAGCACAAGAAGTTATTTTGAATCGATAGCAACTGTGAACCAGATAACGATGTCTTTTGCTACGTGATTCTTTCGAAAAAATAAAAATATGTCGTCGAAGTAAAACCGTTTATAAAAAGTCTTTTTTTTTCGTAATTTATTTGTGTTTTCCTGTCAGGAACGAGGAAAAGACCAAAATCTGAGTTAAGTTTATCTGTTTAATACTAACTCGTTTATATCCCCTTTCCCGTATAGTATATCATCTACCACGTTATTACACTGCTATTTTATGTTTTAGATTCAACCTGCTTTTTTTGTTTTCTTTTCACCTATAGAAACCTGTAGATTCCTTTTTTTTAACCAACCGACAACTTGATACGTTTAAACATTGTCATCTTATTCTTCATAATCTACCTTCACCTATATAAATAGCTCGAGACTACTAAAAATAGTATAAAACATATTCATGGTGATGTTCAGAGAAGAGCCATGCATAGTCGTATACCTCAAAGTTTACGATAGCTTAATGGTGGAATTCTGAGACATCTGTAAGATCTATAGGCCGAAATATGTTAGAGTTACAGGAAATGCGATTCTAACCTCACCTGTCACTCACAGACTCCTTACAGATTCGTAAATATTTACGGGTTGGACATTTGTCACAGTAAGCAGTATAGGGTGTGGTACAGAGCGTTGTATTATTATTATTATTGGAACTTTAGTTCTTCACGCCAGGTTATGTTTGAGCGACCAGGGGTCGCGACGCGAAAGATCTGACCGTTACGCGTTACGTTACGCTACGTTATGTTACATTGCTTCGTTATGTGTCTTGCTTTTGCGTACTTGTGCCTCCTTAGTCTCTCTCTCGTTTACGAAGCAGCGATTCATAATAATAAATATGCTCCTAGCCGGATTCGACCCCGGGCCGCCCGCATGCAATGCGAGCATTCTAACCACTGAACCACCGATGCTATATTGAAATTCTATGCAAAGCTGGTATTCGCAGTGATAGTGATCTACTTGAATTTGTTCGGATAAATGTTTACTATTATTTTCATAATTTTTTTGCGCGATTAAGGGGTCTAGCTACTTTTCGAAAGACAAAGTGTTGAAATTTTGAAAACTTGAATGTTTTAATTCGATAACTTTAAAATGGATGGATAAATTGATTTGACATTTGGCAAGTAGTTTTTAAATGTAAAAGGGCATATTTTGAAAAAAATTGTAGTTTGTGCAACTAGTGTGGATATGATGGCCATATCGCACGAGGACGAAGATGGAGCACGACGCCGTAGGCGGAGTGCTTAATCGTTCAAGTGCGATATGGACAATCCACACGAGTCGAGCAGCATATTTTTTCTACGACCCACTTAGGAAAAAATCTAGAAAATAAAAATTTCTATAAACTGTAATATAACTTCAAATTAAAAATTTAACAATTCAATTTTATGTTTCCACTAATTTTGTGGTAAACGAATGTCCAATTTGTATAATGCTACGGTTTCCTTTTTTAAATATACGATGCTGTTATAAGTAGATGCTGCCAGTCGGACTCCCTCATGGAGGGTACCGTACCATTATCTATAATAATGAATATTCTGCTGAATATTTCAAACGTCTACCTGTTGTCGTTATTAATATCAAGCAGAATGATTATTTAAAAATAAAATTAACAATAAAAAAAATTCCTCGCGGGGAATCGAACCCGGGTCTACCGCGTGAGAGTTTGGTGTACTTACCACTCAACCACCAAAAAATATGCAAATTGTTTATCTACAACGTCAGATGTATTACATAACTTTTGCTTAAAAGGAACTAAAGTTCCTACCGTGTGTCCCGCGACACGTTCTACCTTTTTATCATCTTTCGTGTATAATTAGTTAAAAAGTTGTAGAGGGTGTTTAGTTTTCTGGCCATTTTCAAGTGATTATTAGGTTTTTGAGTTAACATCATTGACATTAATATGAACGGACAATTAAATATTTTCGTCGGTATTCTGTTGGAAGAGGATGAGAATCGGCTTGTACATATTTTTTATGGTGTTATTATAAAATAGGCACACTTTCCATATTTCCAGAAATCATATGAGAATCCGACGAAGGCACTTAGGGGATCAATTAAGTCCGCTTGGTCTTACAGGCATTTTAGACAAATGTTTCGGTTGGACAAAAATAGTGTTCAATTCTTAATTCATAATTTGAGACCGACAATAATTTAGGAATTCCTTTTGTAGTGAGAGTAATAATAATTAATTCACAGTCTTTTCACAATGCATTTAAATAATTGCACCTTCAACTACGCCACTATCTCTTCCCACTTTTTCATTAAATAATTGGGATCTAAAGTAGGGTTTATATTATTACTACGAAGGATGCAATCATTTTCCATGAATTGTAAGTATAACTTCAATTGCTCTGGAGACGTATTTTTGGTCCTTTTTCTTTTTACACCTTGTGTTCCACAAAATACGTATATTTAAATAAATAAATAACATGTTAAATATATTATTTCAGTAGTTTATTCACGCCATTCTTTTATTACAAATTGTAAAAATATCAATTAGTATTAACGTTTACCAGGTCGGTACACACAGCTGTTAAATACTTTTAATGATTTTGAGGTTAGAATTTTGACATTATAAACAGAAGTGAAGTTGAAACCTATAAGGTAAAGATCTGTAACTATGACTCTTACAGATTTGGTTCCAGAATAGCAAATTTTACAAATCTGTGAAGGTTCTAGTTGGGTACACACGGTTCGCAAGGACCTCTACAACATGGTCTATATTAAGTAAGTAGATCTCTGAAGGCGCGAGGGTGCTGCCACATAGAGTCCCCCCATCTATAAGTATATTTTATCTATGCAATAATATACATCAGATGTACAACAAGAAGAGCAGGAGAAATCGGGCAAAGGCAGGGTTTTATTCACCAGAACAGGATTATGAGTCTGTTAGATTCAATTGGAGACCTTTTTGGTTTTTTTTTTGTATCTCTGAAAATACTTTGGTTAAAACACAAAAGGATTTGGTAAGAGCAGAATCATTTTTTTTTCGGGTCGAGATGGGAAACTCATTATCGACTGGGTCCTTAACCAGTACCCAAACAGTGTTGGACTCATCCCCACGGGAATACCTACCAACCAAACCCACCTCAATCTCGCCGTTACTCCCGCCCTGGAATCACTACCCTAGCATACTTCAAGACCTCTCACATGCCATGTCGAGTCCTTCCCTTTCCCTAATCATGCTCCCTACTACGCCACTTATCTCCATCCATTCCTCCTCACTCCTCAACATAATCTCCACCATATTTTCCCAATTCACCGCCTCTCCCAGTTATTTTCCAACTTCTTCAAAACTTCCTCGTTCTTCCAGCATCTAAACATCATCCTCCACTTCACATCTCTAGCACACTCCAGTTTCTCTTTTCCCAATCTTGTGGAGGTAACCCACTCTCGACCCATGCCCTGTGAGCACCTGCGTCAAGAAGTAGTTCATCTCCCCGAATAATTTGGTTGAGACGCGGAAGTACCTATTTGGTTGAAGCCTTAACCAAAATTTTCGTTCATATCCGCTAGCTCTTCTTATTCCTGCGCAAATTTACAATGTTTAATGATTCATTTTTCACTCATACAACTTGAATAATTGTAAATTTGCTTCTTTATTTCCTGTTCTTTATTACATCTTCTGCTTTCAAAATACGCATCATTCAATATTATTGAATCTACTAAAACTATTGAAATTATAAAAGCAATGTCTGTAAAAACAACAAAAGAAGAACTTTTTTGCCCAACTCCCGAGAAATCTTATTGTTGAATATCACGTAGACGGGCATTTCAAGTCAATTTCATTCAATTCAATTCAACTTAACTTTGCACAATATAGTTTAGATGAGTCCTTTATGTGGCCTCTTGGGTCTCTAGCTTATTAACTAAATGGTAATTTGATCATCGAACGGACAGCTAATAAAACAGATTTGATTGGCGGGTTGAATGTAATTCCCCGGTGCGAAATTTAAATTAGATCCCTGTTGTCCACTGACGCAATCAT
Organism: Galerucella calmariensis; assembly: GCA_910591675.1. Lineage (NCBI taxonomy): Eukaryota > Metazoa > Arthropoda > Insecta > Coleoptera > Chrysomelidae > Galerucella > Galerucella calmariensis. The sequence continues at coordinate 23,012 of CAJUYG010001136.1, forward strand.
TGAATTTTGTTTTCATTTCTGCGTGAGACTGTCAATGACCAAATGAAAAATGTAAATTGGGTTGGCTTCTATCTCTATCTAATAAACAAAGTGATCGAATATTCTGTCTGCAACTGCAATGAGTGTAAAATAAATAGCTTTCTCCACGATTAAATAATAACGCACAAATTATTTTTACATATTTAGCTGCATAATGATATAAATTCTTCACACCAGTGAATAATAAAAATAATTCACTCTCGTTAGCCAATCACATTCTATTATTTTCAGAATTCACGCTAAAATGAATTAAAATGAATAAATCAAATCGTCTCTTTAAAACGTCAAATACCTAAGAACGCAAATCGCTTTTGACAGCGTGTCGTTTGAAACATCAAAATAATTATAAAATCATAATTTCACGTATTATAAGAGAAAAAAATGGACAACAGTAGCGATAGTGAATATGTACGCCTCCCGGAATTAATTTTATTTATAAATGTGAGGGTTTCGATTAAAAATAGGAGTTACGTATATATATTTATTCTACATTTTTATAAATATGCTCTATAGCCTAGTGGTGGTTCGATCCTCACTGGAAGTTTTTTCTTTTTAGTCGTGGAGAAAGTATAGTCTTTTACTTGTGTAGAATGGCTATTATCCACTGGGATGATTCCAAAACTCACTCGCTGCGCTCCCTCGTTTTGGAAACTTCATCCGCGTGAATAATAGCCCTCATTCTGCACTCGTTGAAGAATATACTATTACACTTTTGAAAACTCTCTCTTCCACTCGTCATCAAAAAGTAGAGCAAAGCATTTTTTCCAACGTTTCTAATTACCTTTCAACTGACAATTTCAATAATGTGTTCCGTCCGTTCCGGAGGACTCCAGGAATAGGAATTTAATCCTCACTTATTTCTTTGTACAAAGTCACTACAAATCGGTGAAGGATGATGAAAATCGGGAATAGAAGCACAAATAAATAGATAATAGTGCTTGAGAGATGGAGATTTGAGGTTTTCGAGTTATTTTTCCTCTCCGTATATTTGTTTCAGGCGCTTAAGATTGATTTTTAATAAGGCGAATCTTAAAAATATTTAATAGTTTATCATAATGTAATTGTGTCTAGTCGGAGTCGTATATAAGTACCCTCAAAAAATCTGGGAGAATCTGAATACCGAGATGCATTTTTGCATAACTTATATCATATTCTTTTCGTGTGGATCAGATGTATTCATAGAGGGATATCTCGTATAGACGTGACGAAAATAAAAATAAAAATAAAAATGGCGCTCGTGCGGTTTACATTTTCGAATTTATATCAAGTACTGAAAACGAACCATATACTTTATACTATACATTTTAATTAGGATAGTTGATGTGGTGTGCCTAGTGCCACTTTTCCCACAAATTTTTTAATAGTCCAGTAAATGAAGGAACAAAGCTCCTGAAAAGTCCCTGAAGACTTCACTTTGGGCTCAATTTGTAGGGCACGGCAGGTGTTTTTAAACTTAACGCGATTGAGTTTACAGAATGGCCCCCTAAATCCTGGAAAACGGGCTTCTCGCTAATTATTGGATAAATATGCTAGTTAGACAATTTCTTTTCAAATAAAAAATGAAGATCGTCTCATTATCTACAAAAATGGTTCCCATCATTTTTTTCGAAAACTCGATAGTTATCGAGATAATGAGACCTAAAAGTCTCCTCATTTCAGCTGCTGATCTGCCTGTAGAAATTCTTCTGTGTATACATTAACTAGTAAGCGGACGGACGAATTGTTCCATAACTCGACAAAAAATTGACATTTCCCGATGATTCAAAGCTCATCGCAATGGGAAGACTTGCAGCTCGTTCGTACTTGACAAAAATATTTAAAAAAGCGGTCAAGCTTTTTTTCCACAAGATTTTGAGACTATTTAATTAATTTGTTCATATACTTTTTTAAATAGTCTTTAATCCAACTATTTTTTTTTAATGGAACCTTAGGAGGTCTTGAATGATCTTAGAAATTTTTTTTACTATCTTCCTTGCGTTAATAAAAAAAATAATTTGTTTATTTACATTTTTGGGAGTTCTGTACAATCTGTGGAACAAGCGCGATTTAAAAATCATCCTATATATTGCTTTTCAATGCACATCATTTTAAAGCTTAGAGTGCTTAGTTTTCGAATGTACTTTTCGATTTTTAGTGAAATACAATCATTTTCCAGAAATCAGGAAAATTGATGACACCCGTAAAAACCGGACTTTTTTTTAAATAAACATAAATTTTTTATCAAAACGCTAGAGATATGTTGCATTATAAACAAAAATTTGATTAAGACTATTTATTAAAAAAATATGAACAAATTAATGAAATAGTCTCAAAATCTTGTGGAAAAAACCGCTTTTTAAAATATTTTTGTCAAGTACGAACGAGCTACAAGTCACATGGAATGATAGCTACTGGTCTTCCCATTGTGATGAACTTTGAATCATCGGAAAATGTCAATTTTTTGCCGAGTGATGGAACAATTCGTCCGCCCGCTTACAAGTTAATGCATATACAGCGGAATTCCTACAGGCAGAGAGAGCATCAGCAGCTGAAATGAGGAGACTTTTGGGTATCATTATCACGATAACTATCAAATTTTCGAAAATAATGATTGGAACCATTTTTGATATGAAAGATTTCCAAAACCCAGGGGGTCGACAATGTAATTGCAAAATAAATCCTGGTATATTTCCTGGCTAAAGCTAAGTTTCACCAATTGTAGATGGCGGGACAGGCAGTCATCTTCGATTTTTCTTTATTACCGATCGATATCGATTGAGAAGTTAATAACCTCATTTGCTTTTGCATCTTGTAGTGTTTATTGTTTATATTAGGTTTTTCGTTTTTGCTTCAAGTGTATGGTATAGTTTATGTGGAATTAGTTCGAGGACTCTTCAAAGTGATTAGACAATATTAATATTTGTATGGATTTGATATAAGTGCAATCAGGCAAGTAAAAAACAAGAAAAAAAGTTGACCCCAAAAATTAACTTTTCTGTGTTTAATTTACAGATTATTTATATCAAATCCTTTTGTACTCTGCTTTATTTTGACAAATAAAATTTTATTAGTAAATATACCATCATTATTGATAATCCCCTCATAATTCCTCTAATTCACGAAAAATCTTTAACGTTTAGCCAACCATTAAGAAAAAGATCATAGAAAGTCGTTATTATTTGATGTGATTATTTAACGGTTCATTAAAAGTTGAAGTTGCTTTGTGAATAACTTCAAAAATTATAAAAATTAACTTGTAAACACAGAACATATGGCTTGTAAACATGCGTTATGCAACCACCATAACAAATAAAGACAATCACCATTAATAGGTGGCGCAAAAAGACGTTACATGTTTATTTACGTTGCTTGCCGCTTCTTCCTTGGGTGTGTTTTGTGTCCAAAACCATCAAACCTCTTAAAGTTATTCTTTATACTTCATGTCTTCTTATTGATTCAATGACAAATAAATAGTCTCCAGATAAACAGTAACTGTAGGAAAATGTATTATCTGTGAATCTCCAAATGAAGCTCATCCCTGTCTAGTTTTGTAATAAGAACACCTTAATTTGCCATTCTACATTCTATCTGAGTTTAGTGACGCTAATCCACTTTGCTAACTAAATTTTCTTACCGTCAAAACCATATTACCATAACGGAGGCTAAAATATAGAAAGCGATCTATTCGGTAAAATAAAATTACCCATAAAGGAATTGCAGCCATGAGACATTTTCTATTTTCATAACAAACGCCGAGATTAGGTCCGATAAACATTCATTACCTTCACTGTGCCATTAATGCATAGACAGCAGAGTTTCTACAGACAGAGCAGCAGCTGAAATGAGTAGACTTTTATCTCGATAACTATCGAATTGTCGAAAAAATTAAGACCATTTTTGTAGATAATGAAATGATCTTTATTTTTTATTTGAAACAAATTTCTTTAATTCGCATATTTAGACAGATATTAGCGAGAAACCCGTTTTTCACTGTTATCATGTCGGATGTGTTCCATCTTAAAAGTCTAATTCAGTTATTTTTCAATATCTTTTATTTATCACTTGCAGGGTTTTTCGTTTCTATACATTTTTTTTGGCAAGACACTTTAGACGTATTTTGTATAGCTACACGTATACGAAGCTACGATTAATCTTGTTCTCTTTTATGTACGCTTTTGAAAATCATTAAATACTGTAACTCCATTGCACGCAAAATCCAATATTACATCAATCAAACAACCAAGATTATACGAGTATAGTTTTTTTACGTTACCTTTTTTTTTATAGGACTATCCTATTTGAATAAAGGGAATTTTATGTGGAACGTATTTCGTCAAAGCGATTGGTCGATTTGCTATTTCTCTTTAACTTGGGTCCGTGGGATTTTATTGCGTATAAATTATTGCTTATCCTTTTTTACTATACTCGGATTAGTAGCTGAATTTTAAGGCAAATTCGAAACAACCTGATAAAAAATGGATACAATGAAAGGCGATTTTATGGAGATCGTTAAGGTTTTATTTTATATACCCTATTATTTTTTAATTAAAATGAAAAAAGAAGTGGATAATGTATTTTTTATGGAAATTTTGATATTATATTGTCAACCCTATCTTTGAAGCCTGCTAATAAGAAATATTTTTCTAGATTTTACATCCAATTCTACCACTCCCCAATATTATTCCGAATTTCCCCTAACCTATCACAACCTAATCTTTACACAGTTAATCTCCTACTTTTTCACCAATTTTGCCACTAATTCCGCTAAATATTTTCGTCTTCTTTTCTTCCCAACCTAATTTATTTGACTTCCTTCAATTTCTACCAAATTTATTTTACCCTATTCCACTACGTCCATATCCATGCACTCTGTTTCACACTTTCTTTCTCTTCCTTCTTCCACTTTTAATTTACTTCTCTACTTTATCAACATTTTAAGCTGTCTTTCTCCACTTCTTCACAATTTTTCTCTTCTACTCTTGTCTTGCAGAATTTTGTGGGTCCTTAATGAATTGATATCATTGGATGATTGATACTTTTGAATATTACCACATGACAACATCTCTATTTGTGATCCTTGATTGTAATGTTTGATTCGTGCAATATCCTTTTTTTCATTGTTCGAATAATTAAAATCCCATAAATTTTCAAGGACTGAAAAGTTTTTGAAAAATCCTCTTCTAATTTCAATTTTTTTTTCAGAGATTATCAAATATTTTCTGTATTCCCATCGATGCAAATATCCTAAAGGAGCTATATATGGGCTTACGATATCAGGAGGACCCACGAAATAATTAAAATATTTGTCATTTCTACTCTAGGACTTAATATTTTGGATGAATCTCGATATCCTTCAGTTGTTGATTTGATTCATGTCATATATTACTTATAACTGCTTTTAATGACGTAATTAACTGGTTTCATGCCTTCACATACCGGGTGGTGACTCGACCTTAGGACTATAGGATTTTAACATGGGAAATCATAAAATCCTAAATATTTGCTTCCCAGCAAAAGAGAACCTAATGAAATTTTGTGTGGGCGTAAAGTACATTATTTCTGACAATATTGCCATAAAATAATCAATGTTTAATAGCAAATAAGTTTAAAAATTAAGAAAATAAATTTAAAAAAACAACCTGTATTGAAGTACTTGAATTTGACAGTTGCAGTCGAGTCGGTTATAGCGCAGAGATAGGAGCGGTTGGTTTCTGCGCGGATGGACCGGGTTCGAATCTAGCATAACATCTCTCTTTTTTTTATTCTTAATAAAATTTTGTTTTTTATAGTTTTTTAAATAAAATAATTTTATAAGTTGTTAAAATTTTAAAACGATAAAATAAGTTTAGTACAATATTGTTGTAATGTTGACAGCTAGATTATCAATGTGATTTTTTTTATTTCATGGCCAATTTGATTTTTCTTTATTTCATGGCATTGCAACAATTGAAATCGTTAGCTGTCAAAATAAATATTTTGTGAAATTTTTTGCATAGTTGTTTCAGTTTATTCGATTAGTGATAAAAACTTAGTTTTAAAGTTGTACTATACTAGTTGTTTTTTTAAATTTATTTTCTTAATTTTTAAACTTATTTGCTATTAAACATTGATTATTTCATGAAAATATTGTCAGAAATAATGTACTTTACGCCCCTCAAAAAATTTCATTAGGTTCTCTTTTGCTGGGAAGCAAATATTTAGGATTTTCTGATTTCCCATGTTAAAATCCTATGGTCCTAAGGTTGAGTCACCACCCAGTATATGTCCAAGCCACGGGTCTGTAATTTTTTCTCTGATTCGTCTTTCTAAAATATAATTAAAATGGCAGTTTTAAGTTTTTTTGATTTATTGAATAAATTTAATTCCTCCTTTCCAAAATCAATTTTCTCAATATCATTGTCACTAAATATCTGAAGAATATTCATGATAATAAATTTGATATGTCATCTCATTTTTTACTGGTTTATTATTTCATTATTCGGCACCCCTGGAGGCCATGAAGCCCACGCATAGATCCGGCCCTGCGAAGCGGTATTATATGTCAACACCTCAAACTCTCCAAACTTTATTATCCTTTCCGATTCTCTCGGCTCTATAAACGTCTTAAAACAAATATTCTCCATAAACCCGTTGGTATATAGTCAAAACAAATGAAGGACTGTATAAAACAGAATAAAGAAGGAAAAATGTTGTATTTATATGAATTCCTCCTCGCACCGAAATTCGGAGAAACGAATAAGTTGAAAAAGAATCCCAAAATGCAAGTGTAAGATCCGTTAAAGATTTGCTAGGTTCGAATATCAAAGAATTACGCGAATAGGAAGATGTTAGTGAATGGAGACATGTTCTTACAGGTATCATATCTGTTCTGCAACAAAGTAAATATGTTTGAACCAAAAAGAACTATATATTTTTTGATTTCAATAAAACACTCCGTATATAATTCTAGAATTTGTTATTTGCAAAAGAATGCCTGTTGATGACAAACTCTTGAATTACTGTTTCTTCCATACAGATTAATTTATATCAATTCTTGCAAGAATGGAACACCTCTTCATCATCATAAACGAATTAGTTAAGATATGAACTTTCCAATATTCAAGGATTTGGTCGTAAAGAAGTAACAGAGTGGCCTACTACTTCTCTAGATCTCAGACTATAATTTTTTTTGGAACGAAGTTCCTTATCACGCGTTGTGAAAGGGGGCTAGACGGATAAAATTCTTACCAAAAGTTGTCACGACACTTTTTGATATAGGAAGCTATTTTAAAAAATGTTCACCATAGTCCGGGCGCGAACCATCAACCTACGCGTCTATATCAAGGCATTCAACACATGCTGCCATGAGCTCTCATGTGTATTAGATGCGAAGAAAGGTATTACATGCTGCAATGTGCGATTATATACAGATAATAATAATAAATGCTTTTGTATTTTTAGCAAGCACGCACTATAACCTCTCTTTATTATTGTGCTAACCAAGTCATACGCATTATAATCTCCACATTTTGTGTGTTTAGCAAGTGTACGCGTCATAATTTTAATAAATTCAAAAACAAATCATATTTTAATATTACAATTTCAGAACGTATGTATTTAGCAAGCCGTGCGTGTTCTAGCCTATACGCTGTTGTGTTTAGGAAGTCGAGAGAGTATATATATATATATATATATATATATACACTCTGTTGTTGTGTTTACAAAGTCCCGCGCATCTATGACGTGTATGAAAGAATAGACAGACAAAGTACATATATATATGTATATATAGAAATGTTTCGGTGTGTGTATGTATATGTACAATTCCTTCACTAATTAATCGAAAGGAACTTCGTTCCATCCGGGTGTCCCTTGACACCTCTCAAGTTTTTTTCTTTGTAGTTATCTGAAATCACGTGTTAATGTTAGAAGACAAAGATTTATCAATGAATGTGAATTAAACTTGAACTAAGAGAAGTTAAGCCACAAGTTGAGTGCTGCCTATCAATATACCAGACAAACGAAGAGATCAAGTTGTCTTGAATCATTCTGGAGTGGATAATTTAAGTGCGGTATTCAAGGATGTGCTCATCAAGGGACAAGTAATTTGTTCAAATATCTCAGAGACACTAATTTATATAACAAAATTTAATTATCTACAAACCAAATATAACTCATACTGCTTGTGTGAATCCTCCTGCTTAAAACTCTCAGTAGTTGATGCGCGTATTTTTATACTACATGAAAAAAATAATAATATTTAAAAATTAAGTGGTATAAAACATAATTTGTTCGCTTTTCAGTTAACTAAGTTTTCTTAAATTATGATAAAATCCCGAATTCTAGTGAGAAAATTTATTGTTTTTGTCTTTTAAATCTAAAAGCGTATATTCCCCAAAGCAATCGATTTTAAAACCCGTAAACAAGAATGTTTTTGGATACGAACCCGATCTTACCGCCAAATCGTAGACGCTCAAAAGTAATTATCCCACTAATTGAAAATTATTCCACCTTAATTGGCAAAATTACTCACCTAAACATCGGGAAACTGTACCTAATGGTTCGGTGGTAACTAAGCCATATCAATTCTTGTCTCAAGTGCCGGCAGAAGTGTGCGTAAGCACTTTCCCGTACAGTCTCAACATCTGCTGATACCGTAGGAATCTGTAATAGTAATTTAATCCTTGCCTCTCTCATACTTTATATTTATACGAAAGGGTTGACAGCGATATTGGCAAGTGATATATATTTCATTTCGTGGCTAACCGAACATTATTAAAATTGAATTTTTTTCATTCTCACGACAAATTTTTTTTTTTATTGGTGAACCGTTTTACATATCTAAAGCACGCCTCAGCGTGTTTAAATCAAACATTAAAACACGCGCGTGTTTTAAAGTTACCGTGGCATCATCAACAACTCGAGAAACGATGTCTAATTCTATGTTCTAAATCATGTCTAAATGACAATTTTTTCATCATTGATTTGACAGGAGTAGTTTGTAACGTCAAAACTTTTATTCGAACAATATTTAACAATGTCAAATTTATAAATTAAAATGGAAATGCCGTTGGTATTGCTTGAAATATTAATATTTCGATTTTTCAAATCTTAGGAAATGGTATTTAAATTAATACTATTGACATTCACAGAACTCAATAACGTTGAACCTCCATCAAAATACAAATTAGTTTATGTTTTTCTCATTTCCATGACAACGCAAAGTATACATCATATACATCACGAATTCAACCATTTGACATTTAGTTCTTATTTCCATCTATGATTTCCATTTCTTGTTGTTGTAGTAGTTATAGACCAGTATTTATAATTTCAAAGTGCACCAATAAAAAAAATAGCGTAAAGTATTCGTGGATAACTGGTCTTTAAAACACTTGCTCTATTTCGAGCACTCCGGCTTCGCCGTCGTGCTCGAAAAATCACGCGTGTTTTAAAGACCTTACTATCTACTTATACTTTAATATACTATTTTGGCCATAGTTTTGTTTACTATAAATATAGAGGCGCGTCCACATCATGCCGCTGTTTGCCAATTGGCAAAGTCGATCCGATGTAGACACGACTGTTGGGCACGTGCCAATAAGCCAGCCGTGTGCCAATGAAAATCGCTGATGTCGGTATCCTTCAAAGGAAGCCAATGAGAACGGAGAGTGGGGACGTGCCAACCACTGGCCTCTCGCGGCTTCAGTTGTGACTCAGACTGTCCGTCAGTTAGCATGTGCTTTCAAATGGAGTGGTCGGAGTGGACGAACGGGAAAGTTATTAATTTGACAAAAATATAGGGTCGTTTTATTATAATTTCTGTAAGCTTGATTTCATAATTATTTTTGAATATTTGCTAGTTTTTTTTTTCAATTAAGCCTGATAACTGTGAAAAAAAGTAAATAAATTCGAGTCTTTCCCCTGGCTAGCGTTCGCTATCCTATTACATGCCCCAGACTTCAAAGGGATGGAAATTTGTAAAATGAAATTATTGGTACACTTCACAAAGGTGATCATTATAAGAGTTCCTGCGATCAGATTAAATTCGTTATTTCAAACATTTCGTTACATACGGGAAAATTAATAATGAAAATCGAATAATGGAAGGTGTACAATCTTCTGTTATGATTTCACTTGACGTACGAAATATACCTGAAAAAGAGAATATATTACACTCTATTGTAATGTCTCCATAGCTGCTTTGTTCACTTTACAAGCCACTTGTACACGCCTCGTTCACTTCATATATTATGTAATGTACCTTTTGTATCTTCAACAATGTTTGAACTCTGCAACAGTTGTGATTTTTCTTATTTTCCCATGTTTAATTAAAGTCATTGTTTCCTGAATATTGCCTTAGTTTATTTTATTTATTTATATTTTAGATCAAATTGTGTTGACATTTTTCACGATAATTCAAGTTTAAAAAATGAAAAATAAATAAATTGTCATACGATATGCTTTTTACGTAAAATGCAAAGAAAATAACAGACCAAAGTAATGAATCCCATTGTATTCTTGATATACTTGGATGTAGCTGCATTTAATTTGCATAATGAACAGACCAGCGTGTCAATTACTTTTACAATACGGCCATAATATTTAAAATTTCTGCATATATTTCGTGTAAGGAAAATGCATTTTGGTAAAAATATGCACATTCAAAGGAGAAAATCTGAAAATATTCACAAAGCATAACCTAAATTTCAATGTAGGTATACAACTTTTAAATTTCAGAAAAGCTACGCGGTCTGGCCCTGCCGCTTCGTATATTGCGCAAAGTTTAGCCGAGAAAATGAAGAGTGAGAAAGAGGGTGGAAGAAATTGGAAATTTCTTCATTGGGGTAGAATTACAGCTGCTGCAGAATTTAAGCACGTCTATCGTGTGTTTTTAAGAAGTACTTAATTATCTGGCTTACTGTACCGCTGCAGCTCAAGCAATACTTAATAACTGCTAAGCGCATTGCGTAGATATGGCAACACTGAGACAATCTAGTAACTTATTAGTGACTTTAGATTTGTCTTTTTATCGAGTGACAGTTATAAGCTATCGAATATTGAAAACAATTTAGAAAAGAATCGGTTTTGTTACAAAATTGGTTTTTGAAGGTAAAATAAGGAAGATTACCATGAAGAGAGTATTTCACATCACAAAATATTTTCAAAAATTAACTGATTGACTTCCTTCTTATTGCATTCATTAATTTGCTAATTAAAAACAGCCATATTAGAGTAATGTGTATGTTCTAATCTTTCAGTTTGAATTGGCAATTTCAAATACGTAACAGAAAAAAGTTTTACATGTGATAGAATACTCCTCTTTTTTAAGGAGCGGGTGAACATACAACAGGGCTCTTTCAGCTGCGCATGACTCAAGATGTGAAAACGTGGTTAAAACTACATATTCCACCCACCACGTCAAATTTAGTAGTTGAGGTGCGCATGCGTCCAAGCAGCCTTTAACCTTCTATTCGATGTGACTGAATGAGCTGATTAGCGCAGTTGGTAGGGTAGCTTACAACTCAGAGGTCGTAGGTTCGAAACCCGGTTAGGTGCTGGTTTTTTTTTAGTTTTTTATTTCTTATTTTCTTATATTTCTATACATAGTTACACTTTGATCAAGCGGGTTTGGGCCTGGGTTTTCTTGTTTTTTTTTAGTTTTATATTTCCGATATTCACATATTTATTTCAATATTGTTATGTTACTACTAAATTTGGCAAAGTCTTAATTAAGTCATGCGCAGTTGAGAGAGCCATGTTGTATGTTTACCCGCTCCTCTTTTTAATGCTTAGGAATAAACATTTTAATAACCTACTAGACAGATGATATATCGACTTATGACTATGCGTAGCTGATTTCTTCATCAATCAAGGCATATTTAATTGATTTGGAACACGACTGTTGACTTCTTTTCCGGAACAATCCCTTAAGTAACTAATCTGGTATTTTTGGTGGTTCAAATTACTCCTCCTGGTTATTAAATGAACCATAGTCAACACCAAATTACATCTTGGATGAATTTTCAATCAATATTCTTAAATTTTTTGTATTATTTATTTCAAACCGCATCAAGTTTGTTATGATAGTGGGTTCCAGCATATTCCTTCAACTAATAAGAGTAAAGGAAACTGAAACTTTGTCTCATTCATCCTTTTAGATTTATTTTAATTGAAAAAATGATACACTCCTTTCACCCGAATCAATATTATCAACCTTTTGATATAATTGGTCCATTATCTAAACTGAGCCTGGTAAATTTTATTGGTTATAATTGAGTTTGTAGGGTTCATTTAAAAGCCCTCGCACAGCGCAGAGTGGCAGCGAAGGGGTAGTAAATGGATCTTATCTATATACACACATCCATCCTGCCAGTTCAAGCGCATCTATTCGGAGCACAACAAACCCATTTAACTACTTGCAATACAGTTAATTAACGCCAGACGTAGACTATGTATAGGTAGCCTTATGTGTCCATGTATGTGTGTGTGTAATGATATTATACTCTCTAAAGAATCAATTTCTAAACGAGATAATGAACAGTCATTTTGAAAATTTAAAAATAGCCAAAGGTGGTTGTAACAATAACAAAATACATGAACAAGAAAAGGTTACAGGCAGGTAATTATATTAAACAAAAGAGAGAAAGTTTTGTACCGCGACTATGAGTAAATATGGGGGAAGTAACGTCGTAAAAATGATTTTCATGCGATGGAATATTGTCCCTAATCTCAAACATATTCCCTAATCATTTTCCTAAAGTCTCGGATAAAATCCGGTGGAGTGGTGCATAGAGTACTCTTGAAATTGAAAATTAAATGAATTGGAAATCCGCTATTGGACTTAAGCCCGTTAGCCCAGCGGCATAATTTTTCATTTCTATCGCATAATAGTATATTATACACCAAGGTGGTGAAGACTATTATTATTGACCGAGCACCAAGATTATTTCGCGAGTGGCTTTGCCCCGAGCGGAATAAGGTGCGAGGTTTATGAAGGCGGCGCCAGACATGCGGCATTCGGCGAGTACCGAGCGACTGCTCGCCAAGTAGCAAGTAGTGTGGACGGGTTCATCGCTACTTGCCGATGACCAATTTTAGTCTTTGTGCAGTGCTCGCGTAGTTCCCGTTGTTTGTCGGTCTTTTGAAGCAACATCAAAGGAAACGAGTATTGGCCGTATAACGCTCTGAATCCGCATCCACATATGGCGAATATCTGGTTTAGGTGCTTGTCATTTGGTGATTACTCCGCGCACACCTTGCCGAGTAACTCAACTACTTGCCGCTCTGCGAGCAGTCGCTCGGTACTCGCCGAATGCCGCATGTCTGGCTCCGCCTTGAGAAGAAGCGTTTACTTCGTTGTCCGACTGACAAGTACACAGTCAGTTTTCGATATATTAGGTGTTTTGTTGCGAGGTACCGGTTGACTACCGATTCAATGGGAACGGTACTATCATTATACTTTTCTGATGTGTTCTGGAACTTCATTTCTTTACTTCAGGTTAAGTTTGAGCAACCGGGGGTCGCGACGCAAATGATCTGACCGTTACGTTACGTTGCTTCGTTATGTGCCTTGCGTGCGTGCGTGTGCTCTCTCCTGATTCTCTCTCTCGATTACGAAGCAGCAATTCATATGCTTCGGCCGGGAATCGAACCCGGGCCACCCGCGTGGATAGCGAGCATTCTACCACTGAACCACCGATGCTACATTGAAATTCTATGCAAAGCTGGTATACGCAGTGATCTACTTGATTTTGCCCGGATGAATTTTTACTATTATTTCCATGATTTTTTTGCGCGATTGATCTTTTTTGTTTATTCACAGCATCGGTTGTCAGGACGGTAGGTTGTGCTTACTGGTTTCTAAGTTTAACACGTCACTAAGTGATTTACTTAGAGTTCAGATGATGATAATACGATGTTGTTATAAGTAGATGTTGCCAGTCGGACTCCCTCATGAAGGGTACCATTATCTATAAAAATGAATATACTGCTAAATATTTCAAACGTCTACCTGTTGTCGTTATCAATATCAAGCGTCGAAAAGTAATAAATTTCACCAAAATGCAAAATATATTTTAAACTGATCGAGAAGTATAAATATCCCTTTTGACATTTCGTTCATTTCGAAGAAATTTAAATTATTTTATTAGGAATTTATTTCAATACGATCGCGCAAAAAATGGTGTAAGCATCTCGAACGTTAAGGGTAATTACAACGTTTGCATGTAGATTCCTCTCGTAAAATTGGACAAAATGATATGAGGATTAAGAGGCCTAGCACATTTACTTTTCGAAATACAGGGTGTTGAAATTTTGAAAACTTGAATGTTTTAATTCAATAACTTGGATGGATAAATTGATTTGACATTTGGCAGCTTGTTTTTAAATGTGAAAGGGCATATTTTGATAGAAATAGTAGTTTGTGCAACTAGTGTGGATATGATGGCCATATCACACGAGACGAAGTTTGAGCACGACGCCGTAGGCGGAGCTTGATCGCTTGATCGCTTGATCGTTAAAATGCGATATGGACAATCCACACGAGTCGAACAGCATATTTTTTCTACGACCCCCTTAAGAAAAAATCTAGAAAATAAAAATTTCTATAAACTGTAATATAACTTCAAATTAAAAATTTAACAATTTAATTTTATGTTTCCACTAATTTTTTTGTGGTGAACGTACAGTTCTTGAATGTCCAATTTGTATAATGCTACGGTTTCCCTTTTTAAATATGGGGCATTCCACTTCTATTATTTGTAAAAAAAGAACATAATATACTTAATATAACAAATGACAATCACAGAAAGATACAAGAAAACCCATATTAAAATCATTGTTGACACTAAAGTAAGCTGCAGATTAAGTGAATTTGCTCAAAAATCAAACAAATTTCCGAAAAATTCGCGAAATAAATAATGTTTCCTCTAATACAGACTGGAGAGAGAAATTTCTGTGTTCTTAAGAACTGGGGGACAAAAGGGACGCTTGGTGGGAGGAAAAATCCAATTATTACCCAACTGGATAGGGCCAGTGGAGCGGTTATAATGAAAAAAGTACAGAAAATCTCATATAAAACGCGTAAAACTTTTTTTTACATATAATGATCACCTCGTACGTATGGACATTCGAAAAAGCAATAATCGAAGAGCCTTGTGGTAAATTTTCAGCCAGTTTCAAGCGACCGTAATTGAGATATCAGATTTTTCACCAGAGCGCGGTTTTTTGCGTTTTCCAGGCTCCCCTTGGAAGATATTAAAAAACGGTTTGCGGCATCGTGTTCTACGGGAAATTTGGCATCTCCTATGTATTTTTGATAATTTTTTTTGGACCCAAATAACGCGTGAGTACTCATAACCCCGATTTCGGATCCCTGGAATTGAAATGGGGACAGGTAGCGGCCTTAGGATCTGAAAATTTAGGAATATGCTTTTTTCGATTGTACAAATCGATGTACCAAATTTGGACCCGATCTGAGAAGGTGACGCGGGATCGACTGCTGAGTTGGCGTGGAATGCCCCATATACGATGCTGTTATAAGTAGATGTTGCCAGTCGGACTCCCTCATGAAGGGTACCGTACCATTATGTATAATAATGAATATTCTCCTAAATATTTCAAAAGTCTACCTGTTGACGTTATAAATATCAAGCAGAATAATTATTGAAAAATAAAATTAACAATAAAAAAAATTCTTCACGGGGAATCGAACCCGGGTCTACCGCATCAGAGTCTGGTTGGCTTACTAATCGACCACCGAGGAATAGGCAAATTGTTTATCTATAACGTCAGATGTATTACATAATTTTATAAAATCTGATGTCCCCTTAAATACCCATTTTATTCTGTTTTTTAAGTATTTGTTGTTAATTTGTACGGATTATTTCATATAATATTTTGGCATTTTCGCAACTCGTGCGCAAAAGTATAACTTCACGCACTTGTATTTTAAATAACTATTGTGCCAATCAACTTAATGATAAGATTTTTATTTTTATTTATAATTACATAATACTACTGTATATTTTTCTCAAATGAAGCTTCATCCAGAGTAAAATAAGTCCTTATATTAATATGTGTATTTATTTATTGATTCAAAAAATTTTTGCTTAAAAGGAACTAAAATTCCTACCGTGTCTTGGCCTTGTCTTGGGTCTTGATCATTGATTACTCTGACGTGCTTGTCCTTTTGGTTATTCGTTCTGATTAGTTTTATTCAATTTTTTTATTAATTAATATTCGTGTTAATTATATATGGATAATCTCATCTCTATAGAGGACCTAGTCCCATACTAGTCCTTACAGATTTTTAACTTTTTGATAATTTTGTACAAAATGAATCAATACCACAATTTTTTTTATTTATCTTTAACTCTTAACCACGGACAAGGAGTCTGACAGACTCGGCGGAACATTTCTCTCGATGCTACTCCCAGTCTTTTTACTTATTTCGTCTATGCGTTTGGGTACCTTCCTAGTTAGTTGTGTCTGATCGACTGTAAGCGTAGTTTATCTGTGACCCGTGGTTATCGTAATTTACACATAGGAAGGAGTATCGTAGACTCCTTGTCCGTGTTAGGGTACCAAAAATTCAGAAATCAGAAATCAAGGAAATGACAAAACACGTTAATGTTTTGTAAAAGAATTAGCAAAGCAACTAATTGATGATCATGTACGAGAAAGATTATTGTCAAAGCGTACTCCAAAAGAGCAAAAATGTCTAATTCGCAAGATTTTGAACCTTCCGCCAGATACGATTTTTTATGTAAAAAACTAGAATTGCAATAATGCTTTCTAAAATACAATTAACACTTACTTATTACCATTTTTTGTTCAAAAATACTGTTTTTATTTTTCTCTAATTTTTCACACTAAGAACATTTCTGCATGTATTAAATATATTTTGTTTCACTTATTTCAGTGTAGAATTTTTTTTAAACAAAATGTTTCATTTTTGGAAATAAAATATACTTAAAAACATGTTGTTAGTTATTTTAACACATTTATTGACATTCAAATATTTTCATGTAATATAAAAATATAATTTTTTGGAAACGGAGTCTGGGGGACTCAACGTCCGTGATAGTTGCTGAAAAGTTTATGTCCGTGGTTAAGGGTTAAATAACTAAATGTCAACCGCTCCCAAAAACACCTTACTTACCACGGTCCATGAATTTGCGTACCGTTGAAAGTATACTCAAAGACAAGAGTTTGAACCGACCTGTCGCGAAAACGTTACGGTCCCGAGAAATTGTGTAACGTTGAGTCAACGGTACCTCGCAGAAAAACGCATATATTATGAGCGTACTATCAGTTATTTTTGGTTGTGCGCGCGAATTTTAAACTAATGGCATTTTTATTCAAATAATTTTATCTTGATAGGTGATTTCAAGCAGCAAATATTATGTTAAAGACAATCTCCTGGGCGTAAAAAATTATGTTGCACAAGTTTTTGTTGTACTACTTATCCCTGAATTCTCAAAATATTTTAATTTGTCCATTATTGACCTAGGTTAATAATAAAAAATTATTAACCACCAATTCAACTTCTCAGTTGGCTAGAAGAAGCAATAATTGTCAACTTCACAGCTAGTAGTGGGAAAAATATAATTCTTTATATCCTTAAAAATTTGGAGATCGTTTTCGCAAAAATTTCGATTATAAATATTAACCGTTTTTTTAACCATTTTATACAGTGTCTCACATTTCCTTTCACTCGATTTTCAGTATAGGAATATACCAACGGTCTTTTTCCCACAGTGACTGCTTCCTAACACGCACAAAGTCCATTCCAGTGTAAAACTCTCATCGAAAAAGACCAAACCTCATGCGAATTACACAAACATGCACACAGTCCAATCCATGGTAATGGATATTGATGGACGATGCCATCGAATCAAATGTAACATGCATATTTGATTAACTAGCCCGATTTGACATTCGCAGATTAAGCATCTCATGATTAAAAAAAAGATTGCTGCTACGTTTCAATAAATAAATAATTGATTAGAAGTATGCAGTAGGTGTTGATTGAAAAATGACGAACTCTCTTTTCAGCTGCATCGCGAATTAAAATCGAATCAAGATAGATAGATAGATAGTTTATTTCCTTTTAAAATCTTTACAATTTTATGGAAAGGGTGAGAACCAGTGGCGGATTAGGCTTATTGCCGCCCTAGGCCCTGTCTGATACGCCGCCCTTTTAGATCAACAAAATTCTATATATTTTGATTCACAATTGTTATTAAAATATAGCTTTTATTTTTTACACGACTCATAATGTGAAGCATTAGAGAGTGCTCTATTTTTTATTCAAATATAATTATTAAATAATACGAATTTTTTTATTAAACTCTAGCTAACATAACAAATAATAATAAGCATTTTTTCAATTTTGATCCGGTTGGCGGCATTCGACACAGTTTAAAATCGATTGGTTCAGAAATTTCAAAAGTTATTTCAAGAAAACGGAATTTCTTTTTTCTCAATTTTTATTTTTTGAATATCTTTGAAACCGCTCGACCGATTGACTCAAAAAACTAATCAGATCTAAGTCTTGGTGAACCCAATCGAACACCGTGTCGTGGGTCTCAATCGGTTGATTCGTTCTTGAGATATCGTACGACAAAAATTTTGTTTACAACGCTAAAACATTCTGAATATCTTCCTAGGACCTCAAAACGTGAAGATCCGATGAGAATAAGATTTTTTAAAATCGAGGTGAAAACAATAACTTCCCTATTTTTTTTTAAATCTTCGATTTTCAAAGAAAAAGCGGGAAGTTAAAAACCAATAAGAGATTTCAAATGCTTTATATATATGTAAGAGTAATCTCATCAAGGATACAAAAGTAAAAAGTCATTTAGTAATTCGCAAAGAAGCTTATCAATTCGATTGTTTCTTTTTAATAACGTTATTCGATAATTAGACTATAATTGATTCCATCAAAATATTAATAATGCACCTTCAAATTGAAAAGTCAATAAAAAAATTAGGTATTTTATAGTCCATAGAAAAATTTCAACAAATTCAAAAAAAACAGCCAATTCAAAAATAAATTTTTGGTATATTTCTTCGGCTCTTAAATTTTAACGCTCTGAAAATTTTGCCGCCCCCAAAATCGTGCCGCCCTAGGCCCGGGCCTCACAGGCCTATGCGTTAATCCATCATTGGTGAGAACAATATATAAACCTGTTTACAATGATAAAATGAATATTAGTTATTCATTTATAATAAAGGCTCTGAGTTTTAGAACATTCCAAATATAGCTCAATTGCTTTAGCTGAATTTGTTGTAATATTATTCAGTGAATCAGCTGCAACATTGATATCGGCTAGGTTATTTGAGGTGGATTGTTTCATACTACAATATATTGGACAATCAAAAAGTATGTGCTCAATAGTTTCTAACTTTTTCTGGTTGCAAATTGTGCAGATTTCATTAGGGTTTATCTGATAGGTACAGCCTTCGTACGTAAACTTTAAGGAGGATGTATTACATAACCGAAGTTGCGCGATAGATCTTGTAATTTGGATGGGCATTTTTAGGCACAGATATTTTTGTCGTGACGCTGATACTGTTAAGGGGCATCAACCAAATTCGACCTTGCACAATTATGCTTTGTATATTTTTTTGTTTCCCTACGTCCTCACGTTTAAGTTCACATAACGAAAATTTTATTAGAAATATGAAAGCTCCGCAACATGTAGGGTAGCCAAGCGGTCCAAGCGGATTTTGGTTCACGTGCTACTCTATAAGCTTCGTCAGTACTGAACTGGGAGACCGCCGAGACCGGCGAGCGTTGTATCAACAATGGAACGGTACGCGACTACCGAAGCAGAAAGACAATGTCAGCCATAGAAGGATAGAAAAGCGAGAGATGGATTTTTATCCAATATTTTAGTGGTAGCAACCGAATTTCAATAAGGAATTGTACGGTCATAAGTATTTTGAGGATTCTGAGATTTTTATATAGTATTCATAAAGCTTCAAATTAGACCCCTTATAAATTAGTTTTTCCATTCAATCCATATTTAATTCCTTACAAGGGCTTAAACTTTGCTTGATATGTGTATTTTTCATATTTTTTTCAACAAAATTTGGTTAGCATTTCTAAGTTTTTATTCAATGAGAACTCTAAGTTCAACATTAATCTACATGATATATTTTTTTCTTAATTTTCAATGCATCCATTACTTCAAAATTCTTTGCCAAAAATACTTCGATATTTTGTCAAATCGCTGCCGATAGATTCCCCTTAAATGTTTATATATGGGAAGGAAGGATGACTGTTGGCAGAGAGAAATATCTAATTCTAGGAGTTTATTTTTAAATTTAAGTAAGAGAGAGTTTCTATTAATCTGTAAAAAGCAGAAGGAGAGATTATTCCAAGTAAGATTGGTATCAATGAGAGTGAAAAGAGCTTTTACCTGAGCTGCCCAGTTGTACTTGCTATCACATTCAATTAGATGCAATTGACGGAAGAAGCACAATTTGGGTTAACGGAAGTCAACCATCATAAGAATTTTCGTTAACCAGTTTGACGTCCATTTGAATGTTATATAAGATTTTGCTTCTACCGCACTCTACTCTAACTATATAGCTGGGTGTTGACACTGGTAACATAAGGATACGTTTTAAAAATTGAACTTGGACTTGCTCAAGAATATCAGCATACCGAAGTGCCCAAACCGAAATACAATTGGACATTGTGCTTGTAACTAGTGCGTCAAAAAGTTGTAACCTTGTTTGCATGCTGTCAATTTTAAGTTTAGATAAAACAGGTATGAGAGCTCCCGTTGCTTGTTTTGCTTTCGCGCTACTCTTATCTGCCATTTCACGGAATAAAGATGAGGAAGTAAAAGTAACACCAAGGTAATTGTAGGTGTTAGTTAACACAATGTGGTGGTGTTTGAATGTAAATTTGATGTTATTTTTTACATTTTAATGACCTCTAGAAAAACACATTATTTTGGTTTTAGCATTGTTGACGGTAAGTTGGTTTTGTGTGCAATATTCCTCTAAGATTTTCAATTTTCGTGACATATATAGATCTCAGAGTGACCTAAAATCACTAGATCGTTGGCATATAAAAGCATAAGAATTCCATTAACATTATCAACATTGATACCTTCGGCTCCACGGTTTTTGAAAAGTCTTCGATGTCCGCTAGAAATAAGGCAAATAACAAGGGGCTGAGTATTTCACCCTATAACACTCCCTCGCAAATGTTGAAGGATTTGGTGTACTGCTCCTCAGACTTAACCCGAAGAGAAGCGTTAGGATAAAAAGACTTAAGTGAAAGTACAATTTTAGAACTGATACTTAAAGCAAAAAGTTTGGATCAGAGCAACGGATGATTAATACAATCAAAGGCCCGTTTAAAATCAACGAATAACACAAATATCTTGGACTTTTTGAATCGTAGACGAGATTGAATGAGAGATGTGAGAGTATAGCAACCACTTTTTTTACGAAAACCAGATTGGGATTCAGGAAGTATCTTAAATTTTTTTTTTTAAGAATTTCATCTGTTGACGACTATACAATTTGTTGCAACTTATTATCACCGAATAACTGATTTTTGGGATAATTTGTGAAGCTTTCTTATCGTCCATCTACCTTGTCAAGTTAAATATATAGATGCACAAATGAAACCGGTTAATTTTAGAAAAGTTAATTTTACTCATTCCGATTTGGCTTTCCACTCACTGCCATATGGACGTAATTAAGGAAATGAAGTAGATTTTTGGAGTCGAATTATTTATTCTCTGGGTAATGACGGTATTCAAAAATAGCTGAAACTTGGATAATTGAATAAGAATCTCGATCATTTAATATTACACAATTCAATTGAGGCTAATGAAATATACAAAGCAGTACACAATTTCTAGGAGGTCTCTCTGTCTATTGTTACATACTTTTTATCATATCAGTATGAATATATACAATATTATATAAAGCCATGCCAATATTAGCAATCGATTCTATTCTTACAGCATTAGCATTTATATTAAACCCTATGTTTGAAGCCTATTGCAGGGACACGTTATTGTTTCTCCAGTAATTGGAAATTATAGATAACAATAACCTGCACAAAACATTGAGGTATAATCAGATTTATCATTAATTCAATGTGTATTAATTATTCCACAGTATTTGGAATTTCATTCACATCCAAATTTATTTAGGATTTCTCGTTGCCAGTTCGAGCCGATAAGAATTTTTTACGACTCTATTTCTATATAGTTATTCCTTTTGTAATAAAACGAAATCGGATTAACAAACTTTTACGTGATCTTAAACCAATTTTAAAGCAACTTCTGTCGAAAAAAGGTTGTGAATATAAGGGTTGCAGGTATTTTTTGATCATAGGCTCACTTGGAATACTCACATAGTGAAAACTACACAGAAAGCGATCATGTCTCCAGGCAGATGTAGAAGACTGTGCGAAAAGAGCTGGGGATTTTTTTAAAAGAGTCAGGCTTTTTTTCCGGCTGAGATGGGAAACTCATGTTCGAATGGGTTCTAACCAGTACCCAGACAGTGTTGGACTTATCCCCAAGGGAAATGCCTACCAACCAAACCCACCTCAAGCTCGCCGTTACTCCCGCCCTGGAATCACTACCCTAGCATACTTCAAGGTGGGCGGCGGTCCCTCACACACTCTCCGTCATCTACTTCCTTCCATCACTCCTACCTCTCACATGCCTTCTCTTTCACAATCATGCTCTCTACTAGATTCATCTGTATCACCCTTCATCTATCCTCTACATTTTTTCTTCCCGTTGTCTGATTTCTCCTTCCTCCTACTTACTCCTACAAAGGAAGGCTTGCCGACAGTCTCTGGCCATGTGCCCCACGCTCTTACATAGCCAGCATTCCCTAATCTTCTCCACTCTCTTTGTCTTACATCCCGCTACCTGGTGGCCCTTCACATCCAAAACATCTGCCCTCCTCTCATCGCTCTATAATATTCACCCTATTCAGGTCCAGCTTAATCACCCGTTTTGCTAGTAAAGCTTCCGCTTTCTCAAATTCCATCCTCACCACCGCCATTTTCATGCCGTTCCTCTCTCTCACCACTTTCATCACCCTTGTCCCTTCCCCAATCAATTCCTCTATTTTCTTCCTCACCACTTCATCTTCACTCCACGGATCTATCCCCACCATCTAAATGGTTTTTGTTGTCCTTCCCACTTCCACCGCTCTAGCTCCTGTTACCCTTTCCACATCCCTCAAAATTCCTCTGACCTCAAACCATTTCTTTGCCTCTATTACCACCTCCCTGTTCCTTGAGACTTTAAGTCTATCCACCCACTTTCCTTCTATTTCTCTCAAACCCTTCTTAATCCTTTCCATCCCCTCCTGATTGACTTCTCCAATATCCTTCAGGATTACCGCCTCATTCCTGACCTCCTTTTCCTTTTCCCTATCTGTATAAATTGCCACCTACGTCCCATCTGCTCTCAACCACGCGATCATCTTCCTCAGCACCTCCATCTCCACATACTCAAGCCTGTGTAGCCCAACGATGACCTTGCTCCCTACTTCCTCAAACAGTCGACTCATCATATCATCCCTACAATCACCCTCCATCCGACAGATCAACTCCTCCGCATTCACCCTTGTACCTTTTCTTCCCGTAGTGCGTACCTCCTTAACCCGCCCTATTTTCTCTCCTTTTTTCACTAGCATCGAGTACCTATCCCTAAACATCTTCTGTATTCCCTTCTCCATTCCACTGTCTTCCTTAGTCACCCATACCACTTTTATCTTTTTATTCCCTAACATTGGATTTCCCACCTTCACGTCTATTCCCTCCCTCTTTTCATCCTCCCAGTCCTTATCTCTAATCTCCTTCTATCCATCCCAGTCTCTATTCCCCTCCTCCCATCGTGTTGGCATACTCTCCTCCTAAAATAGTCAGGCTGGAGAATGTAATCTAGAATTTAGAGGACCTCAATAGATCTGAAAAGGCCGCAGTGGAATAAGCAAAAGCTACCTCACAAAATCTATCTAAGGGTTGCAGAAAACCCAAATAACTAATGCAGAACGTTTTGATAGTGTGGTCATCTTAATTTTTCATATGTCTGGCTCCACGGAATACTACAACACTTTTATTCTTGTGGTGCTAAAATGAAAACTCATTTGGAGTTGAATTATTTCAAAAACTGTCAATTTTACGTAATTACTGTCCGAAACAGTCAACGGTTTTCGAAATAAGTCAAAACACCTTGAATCCACTTAAAATGCACTCAAGAAGACTAAATAATGCACTAATTAACTCGAATATACTTTAAAACGAAAGTTTCAGCTTGCAATTGGAACACTTTCATTTCTATATCAGTCAAATGAAGACCAAAACGCGAAAAAGCGTTGGAAACAGTCTAAAACGATGGGAAAAAACACACATTTCGACGTAATTTAATCCAAAACTCTATATTGCACGTAACTACAGTTCGAAACAGTCAACGGTCGTCGAAATGAGTCAGGAGGATTATCATTATAGTAAAAAATTATTCTCCTCCTGATTTCACAGGAAATTTCTAATAATACTATCCTATTGGAGAAACGAAATAATATGGAAGACTGCTGTTTTGCTGAAACCGTTTTGTTGTCAAATGTCATATTATTCCAGAGTTTTAACAAAATAGGCTAAAAACATCATGTTCAATCCACAATTATTATTATATTTTTCATTAATAATTATTTTCTATACCACATTCATCGGTATCTCTATTACAAAGCAGACTTCAAATGATGTTGAATATTATTGGATTTCAAAAAATATCCAAGTATCAATTCGATGTTTTTTTTCTCTCTCTTTTATACCGACCGTCTGCATCGCGACGGACGTTGAAAAAAAGAAGAAGAAAATCTACGTCGTTTCGTCGGTTGATATGGCAGCGCTCAATTTTTCCTATGACGGGGGGTTGTAATCCCTGTACAAAAGCGACACCGTATGCGCTTTGGTCTTTTTCCTGAGACTGAAGCATGTTTTATCGTGAATTTCAATTTCTGCACTGCCCTTGTCACCGACAGTCTAATTAATAGTCTCCGGTATCATTTAAATCCGCCAACAGCACTCGAAACAGGACTCAAATTGTATTTCGAAAGTGATGACGGAATTTAGTCCCCTCGTTGTCAAATAGGTGTGAAGGACGTCAAAAAATTGATTATATTTTGAACATTTTACAAAAGATGTATTTATTTCGTTGAAGTTGACAAATTCTTCGCAAAATCTCGTACTATACATATGTATAACATATATGTGCATAAACGATGTCGAAAATTTATCTTTGATATTATCAACTACATGGATTCCTTGTAATGACCTGTTTATATGATGTATTGTAATGATCCTTTAATTCCTAAGTGTGTATTTACCTAGCTGGTCTTGATTAACTGGCAGCTGCAAAGTGCTACGTTCACGTAATACATTCAATTAATAATAATCGCGTACAGACAAACAGGCATTCGTGAATAATATTTCAGGTGAAGTTATCTAAATAATAATGTAGGAGATGTACAACAAGTGAAATTATTTCCACGAATATGCCCTGGAGAATATAAACTGTTTAAAATTATTGATGCTTTTCCATACAGGGTGAGACATACTTCCTTCTCTTGAGGTTCTTATGTGCAATACCAAACGACCATTTGAAAGTGTCTACTACTCTTGATTCAAACCCAACGTCGATGTAAACGTTAATAATCTAACATTGCGTAATTCGAGAAAATCACATGTCACTAGATGGCGCTGAATTTTTCAATATGGCTGCTATTTGATGCTGTACAGTTTTATATGTGTTTTCCGAGGCGTTTTCAGTGGGTTAGGCAGGCTTTTCTTCATTTTTGTAATTTCCGTTATTTCCTAAACGTGTTTGTGTGGTAGTGTTTAGGAAAATAGGTCTAAAAATGACGAAAATTGAAGTAATACTTTTTAACCTCATGGAATATATTGGAGTCAGAAGCAAACCACTGAAAGAAGGTGACGCGGTTTTTAAAGCGGGACATAATATTATGTGGCCTAGAAGGCGCAAATTCAAAAAACATTAAAAGTTTGTGTCTGTAGACGTCTGGTCTAGCTTCCCAGCCTCATGGGATAACAATTAATCTGAATGATTATGTTAAAGATTGGAAATACAATTGTTGATGTAAGGCCGCAATGTCCGGCTTCTGCAAACATATTTTAAAACCTAAAAAACATAGGTAACTCATCAGCTTCTATAGTAATGGAAAAAATAGCTGAACTAACCTCAACTAGTATATCCTTGTGTGATTTTTATCGACTTCACGACTTCTTAACGCTGCCTATGCCAATCTTGGAGAAAAAGACTTGAATATCTACTCAGGGGTTCCCAACCTTTTTTTGTCTACTGCCCACTTTAAGAATAAAATATTTTTTAACGCCCCCCTTTTTAAACATACTTAAAAATCGCTAAGTACTTATAACTGATTATTGAAACGCAACTTTATAGTATTCGGACAGAGTATCTTTTATTGAAAATAAAACAAACATAATCAATTCTTATATAAAAACTAATGTGAAGGTTGAATCTGATGCTGTTCAATAAGTTTGTTGATATCAGGTTCCAATTTACTCAAAAACAGCCGCAAGTCGCCACGTTCGGTAACACGCAAACGATTTCTCTTTTTAGTAAGCAGCGTTGCCACAGCACTTAATCCACGTTCACACAAATATGACGATGGGAATGCTATCAAAAATCGTTGAACAATTGACCACAATCCAGGGTACAATTGCGGGATCGGTTTTTGTAGCCAAAATTCTTGATATCCATTTTTGAACTTGATTTTTATTTCTTCGTTTGTTGTCAATTCTATAAGTTCTTCTTCCAGCTGAGGTGACATTGCTGTGTTGACATTTGAAAACGGATCCAACACCCAGTCTGGTATTTCCAAGTTTAAAATGTCCTGGTATCGTTCGGTGAAGTCAATGTGGAGGTTTTCCAAATGTTGGCAGTAGGAAAACAAGTCGTCGTTACTGCAAACAATAGTTCTTCACGTATTTTCTCATCTTTAATAAACCTCACGTAAGATAGCAACAACGCTTCATTAGTTGGTAAAGTGGACTCATCGAGCTGAATTGAGAATTGACTAGTCCTCAGATGATCGCACAATGATTCTTCAATGTTTTCAGCCATTTGATCAATTCGTCTTTGCACAGAATTATTACTCAAAGGAATTTTTCGGATAATATCTGCATGCGGCCGGTTTATGAAGTACAGTAGTTATTACTTCCTTTATTGCTGGCAAAATTAACTCTTCTCCGATGTTGTGTGGTTTGCCTTTTTGAGCAATTAACAAAGAGATATTGTACGAAGCTCGAAGTTCGTCGTCATCTTGCTTAGCAGCCGCCGAAAATAGTTTTGATACACTTGGCTGAGTATTATGCTTCTTCTCTAGGTCTTGAAAATATGCTACATTCTTGTCTTTCTTATCTGGATGCATTTTATTCAAATGATCTTGCAGTCTTGAAGGCTTTATTGCTTCGTTCGGAAATGTTTTTAGACATAGAAGACACAAAGGCGACGACGGGTTTGTGGGATTTTCAATGAATCCGAATTTAATATATTCCGCAGAGTATTGACGTCTTTTCTTTTTTACTTCCGACATTGTTTTGTTTTGAGAAATACGTAAGTGTTGAAATCAAGTACTG
>CAJUYG010001136.1:75882-92316 GCA_910591675.1 Galerucella calmariensis
AATACTATCAGTTAAAATTTATATGTTTTCATAAAAGCTGCATTTTGGGTTCTTTTAGTAGAAAGTCAATTTATTTCTAAAAAACTTGTGCAGCGGAGTAAGAGTTAAAGCAACATAATGCAACATTTTTGAAGAAGGTAAAGTTTGCAATATATAATTTGTGTGTCTAGGAAAAAGTAAATGGTGAACGACGAATACTTTAAATAAAAAGACTTTGGGGAATTAAATATTTATTTAGAAATATTAACAACATTTTTAACACACATACCTATTCATAACACAGAACATACTACCTAACTAGATTATTTCCCAATATTCTGCTATTTTCATTCCTAAAATATAAGTATTTTGTATAATTTTTTCATCCATGTGGTCTGGCATTTAGTTCTAAACAATTCAACAAGAAGGGTCACGTATGAAGTATACCTATACCCATTTCTATAGTGTCTTCTCCTTTGAAAGCGTTTTTTTAGAACAAAGTTTAATATATCTGCTTTCATTATTGGATCAACAAATGTTGAATCCTTGTTAGTATTCATGAATTTTGGAAATTTCATATCGTCTCCTCTTGAAATAGTATTAGGTTACATTTTTACACCATAAAAGGAGAATCCTAATTATTATTTAACCATAGACTTGCACCTAATATTAAATTTAGGTAGATTACCTGGAATGAATAAAGTGAGAACAGCTTTTCTTTTCAGCCTCTTTTTCCTGGTACTTTACAGT
This sequence comes from Galerucella calmariensis, assembly GCA_910591675.1. NCBI lineage: Eukaryota > Metazoa > Arthropoda > Insecta > Coleoptera > Chrysomelidae > Galerucella > Galerucella calmariensis. The sequence continues at coordinate 76,612 of CAJUYG010001136.1, forward strand.
CATCACTAAAGTGTCTAACTGGTATATTTGTTTTGAAGGCATGCAGTGTAACTTCACATTATTAATATTTCTCATCCATTAGTCAAATACTTCAGGTTCACGTTTTGTAAACCGATGTTAAGCACCCGTTTTGTCTCAGCAAAACGGATTGTTGATGATCAGTGCCCTCTGCAGTTTGGCCGCATCGTAACTTAAAACAGTCTCTCCAATCCTAGTTACAATTTAGGTTGAGGTATTTTATGTTCAAAGTGACAATATGAATAATAAGAAGCAATTTTCCGGTATTTTGCATCCTCAAGCAAAAAAAAATGGTACTTAATCTGATAGATTATTTCGAGAATTAATGAAAAAGCGGAAATTCGTCAACCAGTGTGCAGGACACATTAACCATCATTATTTTCTCCGGGTATATTTGTAATCTCACATTTTCGTAACCTCTGTGTCTTCTGATTTGATACATATGCTTAGTGACCTTTGAACCCATACGATAAGAGCGCTTTTGATCATATTAGAAATGTTTCAATCTATACATAGTCAAGATAATGATTCAAATTTTAACTTGCATGGTATCCAATGAAGAGTTTTCCGTCAATACTTTAGAGCATATTATGCATACAGACTAGCGGAGATAAGTTGGAAAATTGTCTTATTTTCAACTGTGTGTTTAAATTTAACATTTGCTCACAGAATTGCTCCTTTTGCCTGCCCCACCGCAGCTCGAATTAGGTTTCTGATGTTTGGCGTCTTTCTCTTGCCCTCGGATCTAAAAGATCATTCACCAAACAAAATAATCGGCTTTGTTGAGAAGCTGAATTTGTTTGGTGAAATCTGAATAGGTATGAGCCTCTTACGAGTCACAGTGATGACTCACCACAAACCTAACCTAAATTGTCGTAATCTTTTGCACGTCATTCCTTCATGCAGTATCATCCTGACTATATATACTTCATCTACTTTCCTACAAGCTACCCTTTTAGTTGAGGCATGGTAAGTTTCGATACATAGAAATTATTTAGAACTTCTTTTTTTATACCGTTAACTTCCAAAAACTAAACAACTCAGCATGCTCAATTTGTGTATTTGTGAAATAATAATTAGAAATCTATATTATATTAAGTGTGATATTTCATACTCTGGATTAATTTGAACAAAACTTCACTGCAGCTTAATTCAAATCAGAAAAGTTTCTAGTGTGAACTTGCGGCTTTTGTAACTATCAGCAACTAGAAACTGTAACTTACTTCAAACTCCAAATATTGTTTATGTATTTTGATTTTCCTTGGGTACAGTCAATAATAGTTGGTTAAATTGTGAACGTTTAATACACAAGTTTTCTGGCACCGATTTTGGAAAAGTTCTCCTTCAAAATATCCTGTTGAGAAGTATTCAAATCAAACCCGTAAGCGGTGTGATATTTTCTGAGGAAGATCTTCCCATTTCTCGGATAAATTTAAAAACATCCGTAAACTTAAAGTTAGGTATTAGTTTGCCCGATAAATTTTTGATATTTCTTTAATTCCACAACATTTACATCTATCCGCCACCTATTTGAAGACCTGTCAAAATTCTTTTATTCTGACTTCTGTATTATTTCTAATTTTCTCATTTGCAGTTTAAATAGAACTTATAGTATTAGGTTTTGTACCACGTATGAAATATTAGAAAAAACACCTCACCTCACAGACGCCTCAAAAACTTCTTTTGGTGTTGGCTGCTCGTCACAACCAACCACGAGCTAATAGATTCCTATCGGTTGCCCTCAACATGTAGTGTTCACACTGGTGAGTTGTATAGTATCTTCCAAGCTTTTAAGCAAATCTCTTCTCCTGACAAGCGCGTCGCCATTTGTGCCGATTCACTTTCCTCAATTAATTCACTCAACACTATCTTTACTGACCATCCAATAGTTCAAAACATCCATGACATCTATCAAACTCTCACCTCGTGATGTAACAGTCTGTCTTATATAGCTCCCATCTCACATTGGAATTACTGGCAATGAAAACTCTGACCACCATGCTAAAGAAGCCTCTTCTTCCAACACCATGGCACAACAACGTTCCAGCTCCCAGATGATGAAACGTGAACTTTGCGTTCAGCCTTTCAGCTTTTATATTTATCATTGAATTTCTTCAGAATTTTGGTTTTTGGTGGAATAGTCCATATATATTTCCTAAAATATTGCTTTTGAAAAATTAATAAATCATTTCACTTTTGTGATTTGGGGTGGATTAAACTAATGATCTAAAAATCAAGATTCTCAAAGTATTTTACCGCGAAATTTGAAATTTGAATTGTCCTTAAATAAGAATGAGAAAGGTTCCGGCACAGCTTCTCTCATCGTCTGTCGACAAAATAAAAGTCTGTGAATAATTTTTTTTTTAAATTCTCTAAAAAATAAATATTTTTGCGGAAATATCAAATATTTAAACAATTTATTACGTTCAAATTCGCATTAAAATTGGCAAAATAACTAATTTTTGAAAATTAAAAAGTAATCAGAAAAAATATGTCCCTTTGACGTCCATAAATCAATACAAACCCTTTTATGCAAAATGTTTCTAGTAAAAAATCCGAAAATTTTATATTTTTTACTCCGAAATTTTAACTAGAAACCTCATGGGTTATTGTAAGTCACGTGGCCTCGCCAGAGCCAATAGTAACGCGGCAAGCAAGAACGAAGACAGCTGTCGTTATGCGCTCTCTCTCACACTACAACTTGTCTATAGCACTACAGGCTCGTACCTTTTCATTATTTGTTTGATCACCTGGCAGGTAGAAAGCCCCAACAAAATGATCTGTCTTTTTGGGAATCTTATTTTTTAGTTATAAATAATACTCCATTAAAATTTCAAGTTGCCTCAAAAACATTTTTTATAATTTTTTGCAAAATATTTTTGCACGCGTCTGGTAATGTTAAAACCCCGATTCAATTATCTGGCTTATTTTTTTTCGTATTCACTAAGTATTACACTGCAACATAATATATAAATTGCGTAGTGCCTCAAATATATTTCTGGGGAGAAAAAAATAATATTTTTAAAAATGTAGGGGTTGATTTTGCCCCGCTACTCACCAGCCAGGTCTACAATCCCGAGTTGGGATATAATAGGAGAGGTATCTGACAAGTTTTCAGCTTGCCTCAAATACCTACCCAAAAATTGGTGCCAGCTCTCCTACTATTATTGCCATTCAACCTCCTGATTTCATTTGCGAAATTGAGCAACTTTTGTTTCATTGGTGCTCAACTCAAATACTGTCTCATTGGCGCTCAACTTCAATTTACAATACGGTTTCAATGACATGAAACTATTATTCAAAAAGTCCGTCAAGGAGTCCTGGCAAAAAATTTGGTACAACAGCAAAACAGCCCTTGATATACAACCATTAATCGGCTGTCTTTCCCTGGATTTGTTAACCAGGAGAGAAGCTGCTGTCATTGGACGATTGCGGATCAACCATACAAGATACACACATGGTTACTTGATCTCTTCTGAAAACCTTCCCGTCTGCCGTCACTGCAATAGTGCTTTAATCGTTAACCCTTGAGAAATCGGGTGCTTGCAAATCACTTGAAGAGTCGGGCGGGGTCTGTGAGACCCAGTTTTTATTTTGCAGAATATATTATAAAATAATAAAATAAGACTATTTTATACGCAAAATATATTTTTTTATTTCATTTTTAATACATCTTAGCTATTTTGAATCCAACAATAAAATAAAAAACGTTTCTTAATAAAATAGGTTAACAAAAATGCACTTTTCTTACATTTAGTGGAAAAAACCCTAATCCTCACTTCAATTTTCAATGCATTCTTCGCACATCGAACGAACATGTTCTAAGCATAGCCATTTTTGGTAATGAATAAAAATACTTACTTCATGTGAATTATATTATGAAAAAACAGGAAAACAAATTCACTTGTCGAAGCTACAAAAGTTACTTAAATGGTCAGGTGGGGTCTGACAGACCAAACATGCAAATAACTAGCGAACTATTGGACACTAACGCACACGCCTTGGTTCACTAATACTCGACCTTCGGACGAAAAGGTACTGACAATTGCGACGCGCTCCGATATAAAACAAGAGTGGTGTACGAGAACGAAATGGCTGCTGGTCCCACAGACCCAACCCGACCACTCAAGGGTTAAGACTGCCAGGAATACACCACTACATATAAGCGCCTAGACCTAAGACCAAACCTGAAAGGACTTGTAAACTGCACCGCTGAAATTCCAAAGACATTGAAATTCCTCAAAACAACTAACCTCTACCACAAAATATGAACTAGAATGATAATTTACATACACAGCTTGTTCAATTCAAACCCATCTTTGGTCAGGTTAGCCTTGGAAACAATTGTAATCATTCAACTGACGTTTTCCTACATTAGTAGTGTATGCAAACGTCACACTGATCTGTTTATTTAGTTTATATTTGACAGCGATTTTAAGTATTGTGACTTGGCGTTTGTTGTTAACAATCCGTCCAAATGTGATAATGCTCGGCCTCATGTTGCCAACGTAGTGAAAGAAAATCTGCAACGAAAGAAATGGAGGATATTAGAGCATCCACCCTATAGTCCCGATTTATCGCTTTGCGATTTACACATCTTTGGGCCATTAAAAAAGGAGTTAAAAGGTAACCGTTTTCAGTCGGACGCAGAAGTACAAAACGCTGTGAAAGAATTCTTCCAGCAGCAGCCACACGAATTCTATAAGCAGGGTATACATCGGTTGGTGAAACAGTGGGATATGTGCCTCAATTGTAGTGGTAGTTATTTGTAACTTTACTTGTCAATAAATTTTTCCTGGACCAAAGATGGGTTTCAATTGAACAACCCTCGTATTTTATGTTCTAAGCGTATTTATGTATGTCTCTTGTATAGTGCCAATGGCCATAGTTGTCGAGGCACTTCAATTCTAATAAAAAAAAATATGTATATTCCAAGAGATAAAAAGAGAATTATTATCATCATATAGGTAACCTAATCTAGGTATATGTCGCTTTGTTTTCCACACTTTTGAAAAAGTACAAAATTATTTCTGGATCAAATGCTTTTAGAATTTTAAAAGCAGGTCGTATGTACGGAAATTCATCCACGTTGTTCTCAAAATATTTACATAGAGCGTGTTGATCTAACATTGTCCATTCTAGTGTAACAAAATTTAAAAACGAGATATTGAAACGCTAACATTTCGATGTTAATGAGCTTGTAGCCACAGTGCTTTAGGGAAAAAGTTATTTTTTGTCGATTGTAATCGTTTCCGATGTCAATTTTTGCTCTCAGGTACTTTTTTTCAATCTCTATGTCCCTTTTTTGTTGTTAAATTGAGGTTAAATGTAAAAAGCCATACAGTGTCTATTAAACCACTTATAGTTTCATTACATTTCCGAATTGGTTGCACTTATTATTTTTTTTTTCTAACAAAAAACATTTTCTGCCTTTTCAGCTTGAAATGCTGTGTAATGTCGCGAAAGAACAAAGAGGCTGGATTAAGCTTTCAGTTTTCCTTCTGCCACGTTTCCTGAAAAATTCTCGGGTATTAAGAGTGCGCAAATTTTCTACATTAACTTGAACTTCTACTAATTACAGTATTAAACTTTTTTGTTTTAGAAATTTATGCTGAGCTTGTGGAAAGCATTCACATTGGAGTTCTTAAAAATAGCAGATTTGCATTCGACATAAGTCTATTAAAAAAAATTACCATTCTCGAAGGAGTTTTAAGTTTTATTTTATTCAATTTTCTACAATGTGTCATTCACATTTTGGAGACTAATAGCAAAAGGTTAATTGCCTATGGATCTATTAATGAATCATGGGGCTCCAAGTTGATCTTGACGGAAAAGTCCTTACTGATCTTCCAAAAATAATTAACGATGAACCACCACCAACGGGACAGAATTTTGTATTGAAGCGGTAATAATATATTACATAACGTGTGCGGAAAGTGACATTTTTCACACGAGTGGGAAATATTGTAGCACGAGGCAGTAGCCGAGTGCGACAAGCACGAGTAATGCGCAGTATTTTTCCTACTATCACGTGATAATTTCACCAAATAATACCTAAAAATAACACATGAAAGTTCCTCATCAATCCGGTGCTTGGAAAAAAATGTATTCGAGGTCAAAGGTCAAAAATCTCGGGAAAAATTGGTTTTTCGCGATTTCCCGCAAAACGGTCAGTTTTATCATAAAATTGTATCAGACAAAAATTGTAGAACATAAAATTCTCTATATAAAAAATATACCTATATTTTTTTTAAGAGCCACTGTTTATGAGATATAACGAGTCAAATAATTGTAAAATTTGTAAGCGACATAATATGCACACGTTCCACGCCACCCATGAGGTAGTGTACTTAGCGCGTTTTTTTTACGTCGTTTCCCCAGTAGGCCAATTCCACATGTCTGTTGTGATTCTGTTTAATTGAAAACTTGCATAATAAAATATATTAGCAAGGAATGGAAATGATAAAAGCGATTGAAATTAAAAAAATGTAGAAATTTATTCATCCAATTCATAACCTTCAAATAGGTACTTCTTCTTGCTCGTTTTCTTCATCCTGGGTGTAAGTAAATTGCGTCAATAGCGATGTATATATCGCATGTTTCCTCGTTGATATCAAACGAATCCATTTACTATCCACTATTGGCGATTCAGCATTAAATCATGACTGGCCTTGACAATGTGTACATGCCAGAGAGCACAACAGTCCAGAAAAGGTTCTAATGTATTGTCGACCAGCTTTCAACCCCAGTCTGTCTTTTGGGTCTAGCTGATAACCAAGCAACACTTGAACTTGGTAATATACCCGGAAAAGATGTTGATGAGCAGCAACTGAGGCTGCATGGAGTAAGACAAGCTAATTGCACCTGTTTCTTATTTTTAGTGTTTTTAACGTAGATTTTGTAGCATGGAAGAATAAACCTTCATCCACATACTTTCCAGCTGCACAGCACTTCAGAATGCTGGAGCACAACACCTGAGACATTACTGGATAGAAGGGGAACAGGGACTAAAGGAGACTCTGCTCAGAAACTGAGTAAAAGTAAGGGGGCACAATAGATCTTTCAGGTCTCAGTGAATGTCACCCCAAAACACACACATACATACATACATACATACATACATACATACATACATACAGCTTCATAGATGTATCTACGTGGCGTACTTATGCATATTATGTCGTTTACAAATTTTACACCTTTTTGACTCTTTATATTTCAGAAACGGTGGCTCTAAAAAAAAGTATTGGTACATTTTTTTATAGAGAATTTTATGTTCTACAATTTTGTTTCAGACAATTTTATGATAAAACTTACCGTTCTGCTAAAAATCGCGAAGAACCAATTTTTTTCGAGATTTTTGACCTTTGATCTCGAATAAATTTTTTTACACACACACAACCTAGATGAGCCCGTCCCACCCAGTATGATCCTCTCTAAGCGAGGTACATCTCCGGGGAGGACTCCCACCTCTTCCCCCATCTTATCCGATGGGTCTCATCATCATAGTTCGCGTTTCGACGTACAGCTCGTCACTAGCTGAAAGGGCTAGCAGCTGGGGGCGAGACGTCTCTTTGGCCGTGTAACCTCGGTGGTTTTTTCTTCCGCGGTCTTCCGTTGTGTGCCGGCAATTTCGGCTGAAAACACCCTTATAGAGTGTGTCTTCTTTTCTTCCGATCTCTTACAAGCGACTTTAAGCCACTAGCTGAGCTAATAGCTTTGTCACCTGTTCGAGGATCTGTTGTTTCGTTGTTGTCGTCGTTGTTTTCTTGTTAGCTGCGGCTTGGGTGTAGCTGACTACTGTCTTCACTACTGCTGTTGCTGTTGCCTTGTCTCCTGGTTGTTTGCTTCTGGGCATCCTTTGTAATTTGCCGGGTGTTCTCCCTGGCAGTTTGCGTAGGTGGCCGGCTTGGTCTTCGGTCGTGGGCAGTCGTTGGATCGGTGTGGTCCTCCGCACTTCACGCATTTCGTGTTTACGTTACACGTAGTCTGTCCGTGGTGGAAGCCTTGGCAGTTGTAGCACCGCGTCGGCCCTTTTCCTCTTCTTTGTTCTTCCCACATTATCTTCACGTTCTGGATGTGTTGGATTTTCCGGATTTTTTCTTTTTATTCAGGCTCCAGCTCCACCAGGTAGATGGGTAGCGGTCTTCTCTCTCCGAATCTGGAATGTAGTTGGGTTAGTCGTTTTATACTTACCCCTTGTCTCTCGATCAATTCCTTGATTTCCTTGGTTAGTCCTCGGATGACGATCCTTGCCATCCTGTCTGCTTGTGGCATATACGTATACCACTCCACTTCTTTTATCTCTTCTCTCAGGTACCTTGTGAGGTTCCTGTAGTCCTCTAGTCCGTCGCAGGGTATTTTCACTCCGAGTCCTTCCCGCATTGTTATGTACCTCGTCTTCATGTTTCGTCGTTCGATTTTTTTTCTTACGGAGCTCCAGTGGTAGATGCTCCGCAGAATGACGGGTGGTGGTCGGTGCGGCGTCGTCTTCTTGTTTTCTTGGATTACCTCGTCCATCGCTTCCTCGTTGGCATTCCTTCGGGCGGCGGCATCTTTTTTCTGTATGTCCCTAATGGATATCATTTCCGTGAAATCCATCTCCTCTTCTTCACTGTTTTCGTCTTTTCTTGGGGATTCTGTCCTCTGCGTCTTTCTGAGCGGCTTCCTCTTGCATCGCCTTTACCATGTTTTCCATGGCTTTTCTTAGGCCTGTCATCTCCTCTTCCATGCGCTGGATGGTTGTCTTTATCTCTTTTGCGGTTTTTTCGCTTCTGCTGCTTCTTTTTTGGCTTGGTCTCTTTCTTCTTGGAGTATCTTCCTTATTCCCATGTTCCTCAGCGTTTTCGTGACTTCTTCCGCTTTCTTTGTGCATTCTCGCTTCACCATTTCTGCGTTCTTCACGGCTCTTGTTGCCTCGTTGTCCTGGCTGTCCGAGTGCGATGCCAGAATGATGAGGAACTTCTAGGTGATATTTTTAGATATGTTTTAAAAAAATACACGCACTTTCATTTGCTGGGAATTTATGTGCCTTTACTATTCTTTTTTGGTTTAATTTGAGCGGATTATATTGTGTGTTGTTTATTTTCATTTTTACTTTTAAAATTTAATATTTACCAAATGGAGAAATATTTTAACATGGTTCATCATCATGAAGTGAAGACGATGTTCTTCTTGAGGTGATCAATAATTTTATGTTTCCAGAAGTATTACAAGATAATGTCAAAAACGGAAACTTTGTGGAAGAGACTGTCCCTTAATACAGTGATGATGATGAGTCATTTTCAATTGTCAATTTAGTTAGGTTAGTTCAGTAATATAAACCATGCGGAGTGTTCGGGTTTTTTCAACCTTCGTTCAATTTTAGACGGTCCGAAAATAGTCCTTAGGACTGAATAAATTACGCAGCTAGTTCTGCGCAATTCCAGATTGATTTACGGACGTCTTGCCACGGTACAAAAACTACATCAAAAATATGTGCTCATCCCTAATTCGAGAATGCGCACTATACTGTATTTTGTTGTTTAGCACTTTTGAAATAAAACTGTCGCATGTATTAAATTGTATAAAGAATACACGTTATTTTATTTAACTAAAACTAACAAAATCAACTTATTTACATGGATTTGGTGAAATTATTGAAAATATACACACAGATTCAAAAGTTTTGCATCACCTTCTTCGGATGCGAAGGAATTTTTTTGCGCTAACATTTTTTTGTTGGCTTGTTTATCAATGCTTCCATTTCAATATGTTCCATATTTTTTGCAATATACAGATGTTTACAGTTTTTTTTGTAAGATAACATTTTTAGTGCGATTATATTAACATTCAAGGCATTTGATTTTTACGATTTTAAGTGCAAACATGAATTGTCAAGTCATAAGTGAGATTGATCGTGCAAGAATAGTGGCTTTAAATGAAGAAGGTCATTCTCAAAGGTTCGTGGCAAACAGAGTTGGCGTTTGGCAAAGTGATGTGTCTCGTGTATGGAACCGGTATCTCCAGACCAATTCTCTTCGTGATAGACCTAGAAGCGGTAGAAGGCATGTTACTAATCAGCGGCAGAACCTCTATATCCACTTAACTATCCGAAGAAACCCGACCATGGCAATACCAGCACTCCAAAGAGATATGAGACATGCGTTGGGAGTTCAAGTATCGATCTCGACATTACGAAGACGAATACTTGCGACAGGTTTGAGGTGTCGCCGACCAATAAGAGTGCCCAGACTACAACCTGAGCACAGAGTTCACCGACTAAAGTGGGCTCAAGAACACGCGGCCTTGCCTGAAGAATTTTGGAATTCGGTGTTTTTTTCCGACGAGACAAGGATTTGTTTGGTACAAGATAGCCATCGAATACGTGTGTGGCGGGATCCAACGAGAGTTGCACAGCTTGCCCATGCTCTCCCCGTGCCGCCCTTCAGAGGAGGATGTGCTATGTTTTGGGCTGGTATCATGTTAAATGATCGCACAGAATAAATTCATGTGGAGGGAACGATGACTGGTGATAGGTATCTCAGAGAGATTCTACATCCTCACGTGAGACTATGGCGCGCAGCTGTTGGCAATTCCTTCGTTTTTATGGACGATAACGCCCGACCTCATCGGACCAGAGCTGTAAATGAGTATCTTGGAACTAAAGGGATCAATCGTTTGAACTGGCCTGCCCTATCTCCTGACATGAATCCCATAGAACATGCTTGGGACATGTTTGCCAGGGCAGTATCAGCACGCAGAAATCCACCCAGGAGTGTACAAGAGCTTGTTCATGCGGCCCAAGAAGAATGGCGAAAAATTCCTCAACAGAATATCAATAATTTGGTAAACAGCATGGGCAGGCGACTTCAAGCTTGCATAAATTCTAGAGGTGGAAATACTCTTTATTAAAAGTTCTCGTGCAGGTTCTCACTTAACCTTTTCTTCAAAAAGAATCAATTTGTATTTAATTTATCTAATATCTAAGAATACTTTTTATGTTTAAAGCAAGTTTATTATTGGATAATGAAAATTTTTGACAAATATACGCGTTTTTTTTTTATTGAAACGAATTATTTGATTAATCTCTGATCTATTTATAATGAACACAATTTTTTTTCGGAGATTTAGGGTGATGCAAAACTTTTGAATCTATGTGTAGATTATAGTCACTTTTATTGTCTGTATTGTTTGAGTTCTTTTATGCAACTGATTTTTTGAAAACCACTTGTTTTTCCGTGGTCAATGTTGAAGGCCGGCAGTCAGTCGCCAGCGAAAGGTTGGGGGTCGAAGGCTGGAAACTGTTGGAAGCTTTGACGGCGTTGCCAGAGTTCCGTTTTTGTCACTGAATTAGAGTTTAAAATGGCGGTAACAATACAGTACTCGAAACGATTCCAAAACGGTTTCTAAATGCCAGTTGGAACGAACCTAATAAATAAAGTTTTGAGTTTTGTACTATTTTCTAAAATGTGGAGCTACGTGTCTCTTTTCCAGTTGTTATGTTTCACTATTTCTATGGAAATCATACATTTTTGATGTTCTAATGCCAAAATCGATTCCCTAAAATCGCTCATGTGTATTATGATGCAATTTTCACTGGATTCGAGAATTCTCGCACCAAACTATAAATTAATTATTTGAGGATACTGCAGTTTATCCAATTATTAATATTGAAATCCTGATATATACAAGCAAGCGTCTACAATAATGTTATCATCACCTCTTTCATTGAAATTTAACACGGCTCAATTGAATTGATTGCTTGCAACTTTGAATTAACATTTATTATGTTCTAATGACAATAAATAATTACTTAAGAGGTTTGGTGATAACGAACATCGACTTCTAATCCTCGTGATGTATTCAATTCTGTTAGTTGATTTTCTTGATAAGCTCCAAAATCAAGTGCACTACAAACAATTTTCACTCAATTTATAATGAAGTTTACTTTCGGTCTCGAAACGTGTATCGGATAGTGAAAAGTGTTGGTGTAAGTGGCAGTCTGCAGCAATACCTATTTGTACGTTAAAATTTATAGCACTTTGTGCACTTTTTCAAGCTAAAGTAAACCTTTCCATGAAGCCTACGGAGTGGAACAGAAGCTTGGAAATGAATAATTTTCCCGTAAAACATTGGGAAATTAAGTTGGGATGTGTCTACTTTGTTATTTGTAATGAGTAACATTATCAAACATGAATACAATATTCGGTCTAGTGAGATACCTCGTAAATTGTTTCATTATTCAGAGATGAATGATTCTGGGACATTGAAAGTATGTATAGATTTGACATTAGCAATTTCCAAAATTATGAGACAACATTTTTCCCAATACCCCGTGAATTGTTTCATTTTTGGGCTCTATTGTTCTACTTGAGTTTAAATTCTAGAAATTAATAATTTTCGTACATCGATATTGAAGATTTGAAATTTGCAGCATTTAAACTCTCACTTTTCCAACGCAGAAGATGAAAATAGCTATTTTTGTATCTGGTGCTGGAAATGCTACTTAGGTGATCGAGAATTGTCACCAAAATAGTTCGCGCACGAGATGCAAATAATATTTTTCTACGACCTTGCGTTTTAACCTACTTTCCCGCACGCATTTTAGTTTTGAAAGTGTCACTTTCCCGCACGCATTTTAGTTTTGAAAGTGTCAAGTAGAATTATTCAAATTTTGACCCCATTAGATAGTTTTTCACTTCGTAAGCTATAGCTTTTGTTACAAAAGGTGGATAAATAGTCCATCAAATAAAATCTACATATTTCCTGGCTTTTTGTTGCATTTTAAATTTTTTGAAAATAAAAAATAATGAAGATATTTTGATATAACCCTGTACATTCTTTAAGGTAGTGTCTTAAAGGAACTATCAAACCACCCGGATTTGATATAAGGAAAATATATCAAATAAAATTATTTCATCTAGAAATGACTTAAAACCCTTGCCGTCACCTTCATCGTCATCTTTATGTGACCTGCAACCGATGCCATCCTCATCAACGTCATCTACTTACCAGTTAACACCAAGTAACTCCACTAGACCAGCGATTTTGAGTAATTTACAGAATGCAACAAATTGTGTTTCTAATATTAATATTTATAATAATAATAATAGTTTTTGGTTATTTTTGAGAAAGGGGTTGATGTACCTTTTTGTATATACGGTCGTAGAAAAAATAATGTTCCTAACTCATGCGTGAAGTGTCTTTGCGGCCCTTGACCGCTTGCCCTAACTCCGCTTTGCGTCGTTCGGGTCAACTAAAGTCGCGTGCGGGAAAGTATCACTTTCCGCACTAGTTAGGAAAATAACTATTTTCTACAAACGTCAAAATCTGTCTTTTAGAAATATTATGAATAAGTGAAATGCCTAATTTATTGAAGAAAATAATTTTGAGCTTGCTAAAATGTCTTTCCCAATAAAATTTCCACTGTTACCATGGAAACAAAATAAAGGATACGTGGAAGATTCTATGAATTATGAGATTCAAATATCAAATAAAGTTTTAGATTGTGAAATTTCAGGATCACATGGTGACATGGTATTACCAAAACCCCAATATATCGAGCTGAACCTGAATTATCTGGTTTAGGAATAAATATTTGTTCGTGTACTGGTTGTTGTTGGAGACAATATTCGTCACACTGGCTTACTTTCATATTTAAGCTCGAACGAACCTTGTCTTCACCACAAAAAGTTAAATTCTCGTTCGAGAACCGCATAGGCGCATCTACGCATTACACAAGTTTAACTCGTCTATGGTACACACGCAAAAGATTGGTGTGTCCATTCTGTACCAAAAAGTTGTACAACAAAAAATGAATAATAAAATCATATACACAGTTCATTATTTAAATGCGTCACATCGAAGTGGATTAGACATTAAATTGATCCGGCTCGAAGGACCAATTTAATGTCTGATCCAGTTAATATTATAAATAATAACTAAGGTAATTGTAAAATTGTATCAATATTTTAAAAGCAGGGGCGATTGCCGCAAATAAGAGAAAAGTGATTTGCGTACAAGCTGTACACAATATTTTTTCTACAACCACATTTATTAATGAGAAAAAAACAGTAATTTATATAATTATTTAATTCAAGCTTTGAACAGACACAATATGAAAATGAATAGAAAAATCAGTTGAATGTATAATTGATTGTGAAATTTGAACAATTTTCTATTATTATCATTTTGATCTTGGTTCATAATTCCTTAAATAATGCTTAATGGGCTAATGTTTTCATAATTATAGTTCATTTAAAAACCAGGAGGAGTAATTTGAAAAGCCTTACTCACACCACTAAAAGTTACCAGATTAGTTACTAAAGGGTGTGTTCCGAAAACGTAGTCAACAGTCGTGTTCCAAAGATATTAAATATGCCTTGATAGTAAAGACATTAGTCATAAGTCGATTTCTCCTCTGATCTGCAGTATATTTTTCAGAAGTACCTACGCATTAAACAAAATGTAAGACTTTTTCCTGTTTCGTTTCTTATTCAAACATAAGAAGATTCAGATTCACATCCACAACAAACAAATTATGGTCATTGTTGATGTTGGAGAATTACAGATAGTCAAGTTACTTTAATTATATTTATTACAATTAAATTGAAAAGAATATGACAATTGATAATATGTTCTGACAATAACAATACTACAAAATTAATAGTATTGTAGAGCAATATGCAGTATTAATTTAAACATTTCCAACAGTTATTTTGCCGGATTAAGTGTAATAAACCACTTTTCAAATACTTCTGAGATACCTTCTTCCTTCTTTTTCACTTCAAAAACCAATAATGTATTTTCTACCAAACCCATTCTTTTCTATATTGTTTTATATCTTCCATGGCATGTTCTTCCGATGAAGTTTGACGATCTCTTCCCAAATATGTATATAACAAATAAATAGTACCTACTTTTGACTCGTCAAAAGGTGACACAGAAAGTTTGAACGTTTCTTTGAAGCTTGCAAAATTTTGTCCAGCACAGATAACATTTTTGTTCTTCAAACGACATTTTTTATCCACTCATCACAATGTTTCAAAAGTCCTGGTATTCCACCAATATTTTCTGCACTATATAATGTTCCTCTACTTCAGTATTCCCTTAATACTCGCTAAACGGACTTTCCTACTTTAAAAAAAATGTAAAGTAATAATGTACCCACTGCTTGAGAATATTTTTGGTTTTTCATCCAATATTTATTTATTTATCAGTCAGAACTATCAAAAATGAAAACTATCAGCTGATGTCAATATTAAAAAGTGTTGTGTGAAACTGGGCTGAATCTGACCAATCAGAGGTCTACAGAATTGCCAACTTAAATTCAAATCACTCCTCCTGGTTTTTAAATGAGGTATAATAAATTAAAATGAATAGTTTACTTACTTTTGGTTCAAACTTAATATTGTACACCAATAAGAAATTCACTGTTATGTTGAATTGTCAAAAAAAGTTTAAAAAGTAGACAGGTCATAGGTTGTTTGACATTTCGGTGCGGAAAAGTGCCATAGCGTGTACTTTTCCCTGTACACGCTATGTAACGTAAGAGTCCGAAAAAAAGTGTCACTTCGTATATTGTTCTTGATGCGCAAACCTTGTCATTTTTTGACGTTTGTAGAAAAAATGTGACGTTATGATGACGTTTAATTGCGATTTTGTCAAGAGCATTTTATTTTTGTTACCATTTATAATTACTGTTAT
>CAJUYG010001137.1:0-10904 GCA_910591675.1 Galerucella calmariensis
TTCAACCTTCACATTAGTTTTTATATAAGAATTTATTATGTTTGTTTCATTTTCAATAAAAGATACTCTGTCTGAATACTATGAAGTTGCGTTTCAATAATCAGTTATAAGTACTTAGTGGTTTTCAAGTATGTTTGAAAGGGGGGGCGTTAAAAAATAATGTATTCTTAAAGTGGGCAGTAGACAAAAAAAGGTTGGGAACCCCTGCTCTAGTAGAACGTTTCAAACAATAAGCGTGTTAAAAATGATATAACCTCATGAACATCGGTCCTTGACGAGTGTCCAAAGGAGACGGTTACAAACAAACATACAATTGAAACTAATATAAGCGTGTTAAAATGGTCATATTTTAGACGTCAAATAGTTTGATACTACACAGTTTTTGAAAATTAGTGGCTATACATAATTTTATCAGTTTTTATTTTATATTCAAATAGTATGGAAAAATATGAGTAATTATTATTTATTTAACATGCTTAGCCAAAGTATCATTTATGTAAAATGTAAGCGCCGAGTTAAGGGCGCTGAAAGACAATCTCGCATGATGAAAGGCTAGGGCCGGCACTGATTATGGAAACTTGATCCTGCCGTTCCCGTTTCCTTAAGGATAATTTCTGATAATTGTTCCACTTGATCTACTAATTAAATTTTAACATGAACTGTCAATCAATATTATATCACGAATCTAGTTCATCTCTCCGTATAGCAAGTTACTAATTCGATGTTAATTGGAGGTGAGTTCTTCGACATAATTTCCATAATACTTATGTCACAATATCTTCACTGAATTGGCAATAGCGTCGTCGAGGATATTTCACCGTAACTCTGTCTGATTAAATATCATTAAATCAAGGTGCGTATCAATGACGTATTGAATATAGACACGCCTTGTTCACATTTTGGTTGTCCCCAACATATTAAGACGAGACTATCTTTACATGATGCCAAATTTCGTATAACAATAATCATAATTATTACACAAGGCTGGGTACTGGGGCGCACACTCTGTAACCTGTATACGCTGACGGTCTCGCAGTGGTGGTAACAGCCAACGATGCCCATGAATTAGAAACGACATCCAAAAGAGTCGTAAATGATATCACAGACTGAAGGCTCAGAAAAAAGATGCAAATTAGTGCACTGAAAAAGGGGCAAAATTGTTTCAATTTTTTTTTAAGGTACAACCACATGTGGTCTTTACAAAATGATAGAGTAGGTCCCTGGCCATTCGAAATCGGCAATTACAACATTTTTTAATAGGGCCAACACTTTTTAATGCGAAATTTGTCAAAAATCTGTCAAAATTATGTTTCATTACCTTTTCACACATAACCTCGCGATATCTCCTGAACTAAACAAGATATTTCCAACTTTTTTTTTAATCGGCAGAAAAAACATAAGCGAAGATTACTGCGTTACTTTCATTAGTATATAAAACCTAGTTTTTTTGTAAAATTAGAGAAAACTGAAATCTTTATTTGACATTATTTAATAGGTACAAAGGTACATCTGATAAAACAAAAATAAAAATAACTAATTAAACTAAGTAACAAAAAACATATTTCAAAAGTCTTCATCTTCGCAGTCTGATAAAATTTCATAGGTTAGGCTGTTACAGCAGTTTGTATATTTGCAGTCACTGTAAGTAAGTAAGAAGAAGAATACTTTTCGGTACCGTAAACTCCATGGTACTATACGGAGCTGTCACATGGAAAAGGTTACTGAGAAAACAACACTATAAAAATATTCTCATCAGAATACAAAAAAGAATGGCAATCAGAGTCATGAGAACCTATCAAACAGCTTCAACGAAAGCCCTGCTGGCAATAACAAAATCACCAATGGACCTACTAGTAGAAGAAATAATGCTCATAGAACAGGGTGAAACCGAAAGATTCATCTTGGATAAATTGCAAGAAAGGTGGAAAATGGAGGAAGAAAAAAGTGAGTGGACCAGAAAAAATTATACTAGACCTGAGAAATGGAACAACCGAACGCATAGACAGGTAAACTATTTTTTAACACAACTACCAACTGGACACAATCTTTTTAAGATAAATATTGAAAAAAATACAACAAAACCTTTAATCGACGAATTGCTAACCCAATAACGATTACTGGAGAGCTGATGTTGGCTAACGACATACTATCAGCCATTTTGTTGCTATCGAACAGCGGTCCTTCCGATACTAAATATATAAAGTCGTTCAGTAACGATAATCGTCAATAAACCACATCGTTACTGATTACAAAATGGGACCCTGAAGCTGATCCACGGCGTTGTTCACAAACTATGAGGTGAATATCATTCTTTACTGTTACACTGTAAGATTGGCATAATAATAGTTTATTATACACCATGGTGGTGGAGACCATTATTATTGACCGAGCACCAAAACTATTTTGCGAGTGGCTTTGCCCCGAGCGCAAAAAGGTGGGTGATTTTCTTCACCACCATGGTGTATATACAATTTTTTTCACTACTAGCCAAATTCAAAACAAAAATTAAAAATCAATCACCAACGCACCACGAGAAGCGTTTACCCTGTCGTCTGACTAACAAGTACACTGTCAGTTTTCGATATATTATGAACGTCATCGTTATGTCATCAGTCATTTTTGGTTGAGCGCGAATTTCAAACTAATGGCATTTTTATTCAAATTATTCCATCTTGATAGGTAATTTCGAGCAGCAAATATGTTAAAGACCATTTCCTGGATATACAAAATTATGTTGTACACGTTTTTGTTGAACTACTATCCCTGAATTATCAAAATATTCGAATTTGTCCATTATTGACCTAGGTTGATAATAGATAAAGTTAATAAGCACTAATAGAGAAATTCAACTTCTCAGTTGGCTAGAAGAAGCAATCATTGTCAACTTCACAGATAGCAGTGGAAAAAATTAATTTCTGATAAAATCAAACTGGCATTTTTCGTTAAATACGTTTATTCGGGTGTTTTCATGGATTGTAGGTTATTATGTTGAAGAGTTTTCGATTTAGGTTAGGTCCTTAAAATCTCAACAAATGGTTTTGACATATTGTTGTCAACTGGGGCAAAAATACGCGAGATTTATGGGGTAAAATGACGGATGCATGTTTTTGCCCAAGTATCCTAAATTAATTTTTTCTACTATACACTATAAGTTGTTATTAAATGCCAATTCCTAGTTTCCGAATGATAATCATTATAGCACTGGTTTCCATTATGAAACTGAAAAATTGACCAATCCAGAATCTAGATTTTTGAATAACTAAGTAGGCAGACCCAATATTTTCTGGAAAATGTTGGCAATTTCTAAGAGATTCGTGCTTTATGACAGTTTCAATATTTTACGTTAGTCAAAAAGCTAGATACCTTCCAGAAGAAATGTCGAGCGATGAAGAGTTTTCATACACACCACCTGAAATCGCTGAAAAGGCGAAAAATGTATCCAATAGTTTATCATCTGCAGAATGAAAAAAGATATATGATAAATTTTATGGTAAATTTATGGATTGGATGGTAGCAAGAGAAATATCATCCTTTCCTGAAAACGTGATTCTGGTGTAATTCTCAACCAAATTGAAATCCTCATTACTCTGGATACATTACCCCATGTTAAGAACCCAACTTAACATTAAACATAAAACTAATTAGCAAATATCCAAAATTGCAAGCATTTTTAAAAAGAAATTTTGATGAATGTAGCGGAAAAAAATCTGAAACATTTTTGTCAGATGATATTGGAAAAAAGTATTAAAAAATTTGAAAAAAATCGAAGTTGTTACTTCCAAATGAATATTTTTTTCGTAGAAAAAATAGTGTATGCAGCTCTCATGTAATGGTTATTAATACAAGATCGTTGCGTAATATACATCGTTTCTGATTATTCCGGAATTCAATATTCAATTAATCTTAATCTTGGTTTCTGTTTTCCATGAACTACAAATGAAAATCAGAGCGCAAGTCTTTGACAAAATTTTTTTTTGTGCGAAGCTCGTGAACTGAGTAATAATGGCGATTCTGTACGTCAGGCAGCAAAAGCTGTAAGATTTTATAGAGCGATACTACGGCAACGGCTAAGAAAAGAAAATAGTGCACAGTCAGACTTGAAGCAGTTCCAACCAAGATCCACGAAAACGAAATAGTTCTACATTGCAAAGAACTCGACAAACGATTTTATGGAATTACGCTAAAGTCATTGCGTTTTTCAATTCACTTTTATTGTGTAAGAAACCGTATTGAACATCCATTTTTACCTGTCAATCAGTTGGCTGGTCAGGACTTCACTGGATATTTTCTTCAAAGGAACCGATTATCTTCACGGGTTCCACGTAAAACAAGGATTGCTAGAACCATGGGCTTCAATAAAGTGAAACTAGCTCACTATTTCGAAAGCTCACTGCCTGCGACAAGGGTGTTACTGTTAGTGGTTACATGAACACTCCCACCTTCATCAAGTACCTGGAGTATTAAAAAAACATACAAGTCCAACAGAGGACAACCCCCTTCTGAATCTAGATAATCATGGATCACACACAAGTCTTCAAGCAGTATGTCATATAATTCATATGAGTCTCCCTTACTATTTAAATTCTCGTATTGTGTATAATATTCGCCCTTACTATTGTTTTTTGGATTGTCACATTGTCACATTCATACATACTGTCAAGTTGATACTTATGTGTATGTTTTTGTGGATTAAAGCCTAAAAGTCGAAGGTTTTTTCTATATTACAATTTAATCCACAAACTACTGAAGGATTACAAATGGATAAGTTTTTACGTCCCGAGAAATTCGACGTGAATGCCAATAACACTAACGCTTCTAAGGAATGGAAACACTGGTATACGACTTTCAAAAATTTTCTGGAGAGTACAAAGCCGGAAAATCACGACAGACTCAAACTTCTTATCAACTACATATCTCCAACAGTTTTCGAACTCATCTGTGAATGCACGACCTACGAAGATGCTATCAAAACACTAGAAAATGCGTATAGCAAACCTGTGAATGAAATATATGCCAGACATATTCTTGCTACGAGGAAACAAGAAAATGGTGAGTCGATAGATCAGTATTTACAGTCCCTTAAGATACTGAGTAAAGAATGCAATTTTAAAGCAGTAACTGCTGAAGAAAACAGAAATGACTTCATAAGAGACACCTTCATCAGAGGTCTAATAACACCTCATATCCGTCAACGACTTTTGGAGAATAGTACTCTCACACTAGACCAGGCAGTTTCTCAATCAAGATCGTTGGAAAGTGCACAAAAATATTCAGAATCTTACAATTTTCCATCATATCAGTCTTGCGTCAATGCAACATCTTCTTCCAATACTGCTGGAGAACATCCGAACCATTCCGAAGTAATGAATCATGTCGAAAATATTTCTTTTAATGCTGCTACAGCACAAAAATGTTATTTCTGTGGCAGAAACAAGCATCCTCGCACCGTATGCCCTGCGCGGGACAAGATCTGTCAGTACTGTAAGAGGTTGGGACATTTTTCTATGGTTTGTATGAAGTTAAAACTGGCAAAAGAAAATAAATCAACTTCAGCTTCCACCCTAATGGCTTCCACCTCGTCTAACCATTCCCATTGTTCAACTGAAACTACAACTTCGGACCACATTATTGCTTCTACAAACCATCCTCTCAGTTTATCAAAAAGTCTTGTTAATGTTAAAATAAACAACATGCACGCTACTTCCCTGATAGACACAGGCAGCTCTGATAGTTATCTAAACTATACTTTCGCTAAGGAGCGTAAATTCAACATACATCCCAGCACTGGAAAAGTTTCAATGGCTTCAGTTTCTCTGTCTTCATCAATAAATGGTTACTGCTATATAGACTTGGAAATTCTTGGGAATGTTTATACAAATTTCAAAGTATCTCTTCTACCAAAATTGTGCACTGATTTAATAATTGGTCACGATATTATGAAGCAGCACTCCAAACTTGACATCAGTTTTGGTGGAAGCAAACCTCCTCTCTCTATATGCTGCCTAACTGAAGCGAAAGTCGCTCCTCCACTTCTTTTCGGCAATCTAACCAAAAATTGTAGACCCATAGCTTGTAAACCTCGACGACATTCGGAAGAAGATGAAAAATTTATCACGAACGAAATCAAAAATCTGCTGAAAGAGGGTATAATTGAAGAAAGTATGTCACCTTGGAGAGCACAAGTTTTGGTAACGAAGAATGAACGTCACAGAAAGAGAATGGTCATAGATTATTCGCAGACCGTCAATAAGTTCACCTTGTTGGACGCGTATCCTGTTCCGAATATTGAGGATCTGGTTGCTAAAATTGCCAAATATCGAGTGTTCAGTTCTATTGACCTGAAAAGTGCTTACCACCAAATCCCTATTGCAGACAGCGAAAAATTTTACACAGCTTTCGAAGCATGTGGACGACTGTATCAATTTCGTCGGATTCCGTTCGGCGTTACTAATGGAGTAGCCTGTTTTCAAAGAACCCTTGATAAAATAATATCAGATGAGAATTTAAAAGGGGTATTCACCTATTTGGATGACATAACTGTATGCGGCGAAGATCGGTCAACACATGATGTAAATCTCAGGAAGTTTATGTCCGTCATCGACAAATATCAGCTTACAATTAATGAAAATAAGTCTAAATTTTCACAAAAATCTATATGTCTTCTAGGGTATGTGATAGAAAATAGTACTTTGAAACCTGACCCTAGTAGATTGGAACCACTCTTGAAGTTGCCTGTGCCACAAGATATTTCTTCTCTACGACGAATAATTGGAATGTTTGCCCACTACTCCAGGTGGATCCCAAAATATTCTGATAAAATCAGAAGACTTATTGACTGTAAGTCATTTCCCGTACCAGCTGATGCTGCCAAAATGTTCAATGAATTGAAAGACGATATTGCAAAAGCTCTTTTGTGGACAGTCTCTGGTGATGAACCATTGGTCATTGAAACAGATGCGTCAGACATTGCTTTAGCTGCTACACTGAACCAAGGAGGGCGACCTGTAGCATTCCATTCAAGAACCTTTTCAGGATCAGAAAAGGCACATTCTTCTGTAGAGAAAGAAGCTTATGCTATCATAGAGTCCATAAGAAAATGGAAACATTTTTTGATAGGAAGACATTTCAAAATCATCACAGATCAAGAGGCTGTCTCGTTCATGTTTCACAGAAAGCATTCTAGTAAAATTAAAAACGAAAAGATTCAAAGATGGAAGTTGGAACTATCGTGTTTCAGCTACGATATCGTTTACCGTCCTGGACGATCCAATGAAGCAGCTGATGCATTCTCTCGAATTTGTGGAACCACAAGTAGTAATAAATTATTCGATTTACACCAGTCACTCTGTCATCCAGGCATCACAAGAATGTACCATCTTGTACGTCATCGAAATCTTCCATTTTCTTTCGAAGATGTCAAGAGAATGATTTTGTCTTGTCCTGTTTGTGCCGAACTGAAGCCAAGATTTCTCAAACTCAAGAATTCGCATTTGATTAAAGCAACTTCACCTTTAGAACGTCTAAACATTGATTTCAAAGGACCATTGCCCAGCTGCACTAAAAAGAAATATCTCTTGACAGTTGTTGATGAATACTCTAGATTTCCATTTGCATACCCTTGCAAGGATATCACTACTGCATCTGTTATAAATTGTCTCGTGGAATTATTTTCAGTTTTTGGAATGCCAGCTTACATTCATTCGGATCGAGGATCACAGTTTTTATCCAATGACTTAGTTAATTTCCTTCATTCTAAAGGAGTTGCAGCCAGTCGAAAAACACCATATAACCCTGAAGGAAATGGACAAATCGAAAGGTACAATGGAATTATATGGAGAAGCATAAGTTTAGCTCTTAAAAGTAAAGGTTTAGGAACACAAAAATGGGAAGAAGCTCTTCCAGATGCACTCCATTCCATTCGATCTATGTTGTGCACTGAAACAAATTGTACACCTCATGAACGTATGTTCAATCATCTTCGTCGATCATCCTATGGAACATCGTTACCAACTTGGTTGAAGCCATCCACATCTGTATTTTTGAAGAAGTTCATTCGTCACAGCAAATACGATCCCTTAGTGGAAGAAGTTGAACTATTGGAGGCAAATCCAGAATATGCTCTAATTCGTCACCAAGATGGAAAAGAATCAACTGTGTCACTGAAACACTTAGCACCTCGTGGAGATATAACTTTATCATCAGACGCCAACGTTAATATGGATTCAGAGGAACTACAAACGACAGTTAATCCCCCATCTGAAGACAAGGTTTCTGCAGACTTTCAGTCACGAGAAGAATCTTCTGAAATCGAGATAACTGAAAATCTTCCAAGTAATACTGAACCAGAAGTACCTACAGTCCGTCGTTCTGCTAGAGAGCGACATCCTCCGGAGTATTTAAGTTGCTATGAACTTTAATAAACCTGGGGAGAATGTCATATAATTCATATGAGTCTCCCTTACTATTTAAATTCTCGTATTGTGTATAATATTCGCCCTTACTATTGTTTTTTGGATTGTCACATTGTCACATTCATACATACTGTCAAGTTGATACTTATGTGTATGTTTTTGTGGATTAAAGCCTAAAAGTCGAAGGTTTTTTCTATATTACACAGTAACATTTGCAAAAGATAATTTCATCCATTCATTGAGTCTGCCACCACATAGCAGCCATAAGACTCAGCCATTCGATCTGGCATTTTTCAAACCATTGAACATTATGAAAGCGTCACTGACAGCTGGATCAGTTCCCATCCAGGACAGCTGGATAGATTTTATGCCAGCGGAAGTAATAGGGCAAGATTTAGGTGAAGATTTAGACGATGAAGGTCATGTTTCCATCCAGTTTCAAAATCGTAACAGTCAGTAATTTCACTTTCAGACATTACTCTTTTCCCAAAACCAGGAAACCAGGAAAAGTTAAGTCAACCCTACTAACATCGACACCTAATAAGGAGCGACTTTTACAAGAACAAGAAGAAAAGAAGGAAGCAGAAAGAGAAAAGGAGAGGAAAGCATTACTGACGAATAAAAATATCAAATCTCAATGTGCTGAAGTTCATGCTTCCAAAAGGAAATAGCCGTTCATGAGAATCAAACAGAGATCAAGTAAAATATGGAGCAATCCCAGAAAATTTCGGATGAAGGTCGTTAACATTGGCTGGGTTGGGCTGGTTGCGATGACCTTTCTTTAAGTTCACATATTATCCGGAGCTCTTGTTTGCTTGTGTTGACTGTATGTACAATTTTTAAAATAATTACTGAAAGTGACAGGCACCCACTTACATGATAGTTTGTGATAACTTAATGAAAAAGTTAGTAAGAAATAAATTCGAGATAAAACTTCCGAGTGATTAAACCGAATTAAATAATGGTAAAATACTGATATATTTCACTTCATCATTTCTACGCATCACTGCTGACATTGTAATTCGGTTTGTTTTTTCTTGGTAAATGGACGCATCGTTTCGAAAAAAAAATGAAGGTATATTAATATTTACCCGAAATTCCCTTGGCAGGATAAAAAGTGAATGACGCAGCTGCCTATGCTAATTTTTGTCTGAAAATAAATCATTTTGTGTAGATTTTGAATTTTTTACTGAATATCCGAGAATTTTTTTTCGCAAATTTCCATCGATTAAACAAATGGCATGAATTATATCAGTGGACAATATTTTTTCATGAAAACATAGAAAATGGTATTTACTAGTGCATTATAGGCCGGTTTTCACCAAATTTTTGATAAATGAAATACAAATAAAATGCAACAAAATTGCAGGATATTTGTTTTTTGGGGTAAAAAATTATGTTTTATCCATTTGAAGATAACTTTAAGTCTAGTAGACAAGCTCGTAATACGAAACGAAATAATTTGCAGGTGTGAGCCTAAAAAATAAAATTCTGCTTCATATAAAATACTACGGAATGGTTTTATTATGTGACGAAGACACTCCGGTAGGACTTTAGCAAGAAGTTCACCATATCGCTTCAGTAGAACTTGCCTGGAGAGATGGAGAAGCAGTCAATTGCTTCAATCAAGGATTTAAAACAATACCCCTACTGTGTACTACCTACTGTGTAGGGCTGCGGCAAATCATGGAATAGAGCCAATGATCACTCACTGGCTTGGGGCCATGTTGGTCGTACAGTAGAGGCCACATGGAAAGACCATGTGACAAAAGTAATCGTCGCTAGGGGATGTCCGCAAGGGGGTCTCGCCCACATTTTGGAACCTAGTCATTGACGAGCTAATAACCCTTTTAAACGGTGAGGGCTTTCTAACGATTGGGTATGCCGATGATATCGTTGTCCTTGTGGTTGGAAGGCACATTACCGTTCTCAGGGACCTCATGCAAAGGGCTCTGAATAAGTTACATGGGTGGTGTAATGAACACGGACTTGCAGTTAATCCTGCCAAGGCTGAGATAGTTGCTTTCACCAAAAAGAGAGGTATAAGACCTGAGGGTCTAAATCTTGAAGGAGTACCACTGCCGGTGGTTGAACAGGTGAAGTATCTAGGAGTGATCCTTGATAAATCACTGACATGGAAGGCTCATCTTGATAGTCGCCTAAGCAAGGTGACAAACAGGTATTGGGCCTGTAGGAGAGTCATTGGTCCGAGGTGGTGACTGACCCCCAAAACGATCATATGGTTCTATAGAGTGATTATGCAGCCTATGCTCACATATGCGGCTCTGGTCTGGTGGCCGAGGGTAACCTTGGTCACGGCTAGATCGCAACTGGCACGCCTTCAAAGGGTGGTCAGTTTGGGGGCAACTGGCTGCATGAGGACTACACCAACTGTTGCGATGGAGGTGATCCTTGGTCTTCAGCCTCTCCACCAGCACCAGCACTCCATTGTATTGTATTGTATTGTATTGTATTGTATTGTATTGTATTGTA
>CAJUYG010001137.1:10914-35802 GCA_910591675.1 Galerucella calmariensis
TTGTATTGTATTGTATTGTATTGTATTGTATTGTATTGTATTGTATTCCATTCCCCTACTGCTGACATATCAATGTAAGTCGTCCAATATGCAGCTTAGAATAGATTACGCGTGGTCTTCATTCACATGAGGTTTTCCTTGGGACCGTCCAGACTATTGTAGAATTCTGATGGTGCCATCAGATAAATGACATTACGTATTCATTAAGGGTGGCGACCAGTAGTATCTTGGAAGCCGTATGTACTTAGTATTTGGAGGAAAATTCTCATATAAATAACGGTGACAAACATGCCGGGTAGTCTTTGGGGATTCCGATAGAAGTGGAAACTCAGTAACTTGTGAATTGTATCGTCGAACTATTAAGATTATTATTTTTGAATTATTTGTAGTGAGCATTAAAATTGTCAAGTAATTTATAAATTTGGAATATTAAAGTTAATTTTCAATAAATTTGTATAGGATCTACATACTAGGTATTCTATAGCTATTAATATCTCAAGATAATTGTGCGATTTGAAAGGCGACACCTTAGTCACCTAGCAAGGTGACGGTGATAAATCGCTCATAAGTAAGTTATATCATTTAAACCTTTATCGTATCATTGACAACGGCGATGCAACAAGGTTTCAAAATCATGAAAGATTTTGATATTTTTGACAATGTATTTATCTGCTGCAGCTGAAATATAATGTTGAACTTGGTTCCTGAAAAATCCAAAATCCCTTATGAAAAGGGTGGAAAAAATTAAAATCAGCAAATACAGCGCCCTAATACGTTTTATCAAGAAGAAAAACGTTGGTTATAGATTAAAAAAATTGAAAGTATTCACAAGAAAACAAGTCAACGAGTGTGCATTCTGCCCCACACGAGGAGATTTCAATGATGAGAGTGACTTTCGAAATTGGAATTAGAGGAGCCAGTAGAACCAATAAATTAGTGAAAATGACCATGGAAGATGTTGACGTTTTAGAGTATAATCTGATTGTTATTATTCCCGACTTAAAAACCCACAAGAAACGGATTTTCGCTGTGGTATCTGACGGCGAAGGTTGCTAGAGGGTATTTGGAAAAAGTTTCCATCGCTCGCAAGATTCAAATCGGCGATGTTTTCGGTAATGGATTAGGGGAACTTTTAAAAACAATAGTGTTCAAAAGTATCTACTGTGATAAAAATAGGATTCACTATCAAATTACGTCAACTAACAACAAATCTGTAGACGTCAAATCAGTTACAGTTCATGTGCTTGCAAAAGTGACCCCATAGTTTTTCACGATAAAGATATTAACTAATTGCAGCGTGAAATTAAATGACCATTGGGCACTTTTTTATTTATTCATTTTTTCACTTTTTTCACTTTAATAATAAGCAACCATAAAGATAAACAAACATAAGGAGTAGGGAAAGCTGTTCTAGGTACTGACTTCAACATTTATTCGAAGAAAGGGCGTGTTGATATAGGAAGCAAGATCATTTTAAACGTAGCAAACAAAATTCAACGTGTTAAGACAGAAAACAATGTGCTGATTTTATGTCTACTGATGAGTCGCTACTGAAAGGGGTACTGTATTCCACGACCAAAATACCCTATTCAACACCAGATAAAATTTTGTTTTTGGTTGTTAATTCGCCGAAAATACATTTCCTTCCAATCCTCCAAACAAGAGACAAAATCCAATTTAACCAATCTAAAAAATGTCTTGTTCGTCAATTTGAGTTTGTGGGAATTTCCTAACTCGAAGAGTATCTCTTCTGAATACTAACGGCGTTTAAATCGTCCGGTTTGAGCTTTTTACATAATTTCACCTCTACTTTATTCCGTTATAGCGTTTTCTGCTGTTTCAGTCACGTTTGGGATAATATCGTTCGATAAGAATTAAACTTCTCCAATGGTGGGACTCTCTTTTTCTCGGAAAAATAAACCTACAAGTGATTTTTCAAATGAACAATTTGAAAAGGTTTTTCAATTTCATACAAGTTCACACGTAATTTGAGGTTATACAAAAAAGTTATGTTAACCTTTCGGCCCTCGCACTTCTGAACCCAGTCGGTACAACATGATGCTTTATAGTTTTGTAAGTGGAGGGGATAGCGTGATGTCACCTTAGGTACCTTTCAGTTGTGGGACTTATTTTAAGCTATGCACAAAAATTCAATTTTAGTAAGTTTATAATAATAATATTTAAAAAAATTCCATAATAATCACAATAATATTAACTTAAAGGAACAAGAACGTTTCATGAACCCGTGGAAAAAAATTGCAGATAAAACTGGCGAACAAACATACACAATAGATTTTGAATTAGAAAGAGGAGAAAGACAGTGAACCTCTGATATAGAACAAGAAACTTCAGATATAGAACAAGACGCAAATTTATCAGAGGATGATATTGAATCTGCAAACAAAAGAGCAAGAGTACCTACATTTATTGGGAAAAAACCAAGAAAACCGTTTGGCGGGAACACATTGTTTCTCAAAGTGATCTCGGAACACGAAACTGTAATGTTGTAACTACTCCGCATGGTGTCTGGCGCTATCTGTTATAGAAACCTGAAATCTTTTCAGTATATTGCAAGAAATTGTTAAATGTACAAACCAGTCAATCGAATCGAGCGCTTACAAATTATCTAGGATCAGAGATTCAAAGCCCTCCAATCCTATTTAACAAAAAGCTTTATTGGGTTTACTTTATCTGACTGGTACATACGAAGTATACATCTAAATGTAAATGACTTATGGGACAGAAAAGGTCTCAGTATTGAACCACCTCAAGAGAGAGGTTCTTGTTTGTGAATAATTTTGTTGCTTACTGCCAGCAGTGCTATACGATTAGTATGTTTGCTACAATCGATGAACAGCTACCAGCATTCCGGGAAAGGTGTTCCTTCCGACAGAACATGTCGAAGAAGCCTAAGAAATATGGTTTGAACATATTTGCAATGGTGGACGCAAAAATATTTTATGTACAAAGTTTATGTTGTAAACCACCGGATGGGCCCTATGCTGTTGACAATGCTAAATGCAGTATTGTACGAATATTCATTACTCTAATTTCAGGAACAGCTCGCAGTATCACAATCGACAACTGGTTTACTTCTTCTCCACTTATCTCAACACTACTGAAAAAATTGACCTGTATGGGAGCAGTCAGAAAAAATGAAGCAGAGCTTTCTCTTGACTTCACACAAAGGGATCTAGTGTGTTACAGTTTGCGGGAGGAAATAAGTTTTTGAGAGCTGCAGGTTTTTCCAATTATATCTTGAAGTATTCTGCCTAACCTGTAGGTTCTTTTTTCATTGTAACATGGGAACTCTAATGAAATATTAGACACAACTTATGCTTTCTCACAAGGGACCTATAGAGGAATAGGTTCTCGAGTCAGTAGATGTTCGTGTGTTAGGCTATGAGCTATGTTAGGTTTTACTTATGGAAGTTTGTATGTTTTATGGATTTATTCGGTATTCCCATGGGCCTTTTCAGTAGATGCTTGAATCTCAAAACAAATATGTTTATTGGAATGCTCACTAATAATGTTTCA
This sequence comes from Galerucella calmariensis, assembly GCA_910591675.1. NCBI lineage: Eukaryota > Metazoa > Arthropoda > Insecta > Coleoptera > Chrysomelidae > Galerucella > Galerucella calmariensis. The sequence goes on from CAJUYG010001137.1 coordinate 14,452, forward strand.
CCTTGTACAACTTTTAATCATATTTTATTCAATTCACTCAATTGTACAGCTTTGTTTCGAATATAAATGTCTCGCAGTTTTATAAAAAAGTTCAACTAATATAAGGGTAATTTGAACATTCGTTTGACCTTGGGCAAATATTATATTTTTATTCTGTAATCTTTGTCTTGGGGCAAGCGACGTCAAGAAGTCTACTGGGCAAACTGGTTTCTTCACATTAACGGTATAACCAAGAGCACAAAAAGCCTGAAGGATGAGGTGCTGGGACTCCTATCCTCTGACTGATGATGCCAAACTAATCAATTAACCAATCGTAAATTATACAAGCGATTATTTAGCAGATGAAATGATTGTATTCAGATGTTTGTTGGATGGAAGAGCAGAGTCAAATGTAAAACCAAGATCAGCAAAGGTTTCAGGTCATAGAATGGAGATGTTTTTTATACAATACATAAACTTGAGCAAATAAGTATTAAGGCCAAAAGACATGACGTTGCATTTGGCTGGATTAAGTGGCAGACTGCTGCTTCCACACCATTAAACAACTGCATTCAAAGTGTGAGACATATTTTCACAGTCCTATACATAGATTTCACACAACTGAATGTAAAAGGAAATTTATATTGATGACTTCAAGAATATCAAGATAGAACTAAGACCTAAATCCATTAATCTGCACCATTAATCAGATAGACCAAATTCTTTCAGTTTACTAAGAAGAATACCATGATCAAATACATCAAAGGCTTTCAGAAAATCCGTGTAGATTACATCCGTTTGAAGCCTACTATCAACGGAATCCGCTATGTGTTGTGTTGTGTTACTGTAAACAAATTGGTAGATATCGAACGGCCTTCCATGAATCCGTGCTGATTAATTGTAATCGCATCACTAGCATGTCAATATATAGGTTGCTATGATCAAATTTCAAATAATTTTGAGAAGTTGCAGATTATAAAAATTAGTCTATAATTTGATGAATTAGCCTTATCTCCTTTCTTGAACATTGTACAAACTTTCGGTATCTTCCAGATAGTTTGAATTATTGATGGTTTTAGATAATTATTAAACACCATAGACATCGGCGGGATAACAGCACAATATTTCCGTAGAAATTCTGTCTGGTCAAGTGGTCATCTTTACAAGTTTCCCACAAACGGAGTGGAGGTAGTATACGATTGACAGAAAAAGTTTGCAAAAGCATTAATAATATTAAAAGGGTTAATCAAAACTTGATAAGACATGACCTGTGCGATTTTTGGAAAATTTCCCTTATTGTATATAAAAACCAAAATTTCGATGGATTTAAGATATCTCAACTTCGGATTTGTTAACAAATTTTTTGTATAATAAATTTTTTATTTCAGCTCTGATACGTTTAAAATTAAAATAGGCCTGCAGATCGTTTTCCCGTTTACACTTTTTCCAAATAGATGCGTGGATTGCTATTCTTTCAATAATGTTATGCCAGTTAAACCAATGAGGGTAAATATTTTTTGAGTTAGTCGAATACTTGGGACACCAGCAATATAAAATATTTCACAGCTCACCTTTGAATTATGTACAAGCAATATTAACTCAACAAATTATAACAAGCCATAGCAGTACATGACGGATTTGCTTGCTCCCTGTGGATACTTTATTCAGTTTTTCAGTTTTTTTACTGTATATACAGCATTTCGATCGATAAGACAGACAATATATTATCGCGAATAAAAATGTCGATGGATCTTGATGGATATCATATTTATACTATACTATCTAATTTTACTAGTGGTAAAAAGTTTATTTTGCAAAAAAAACAGTCTTGAAGAAGCTACATACACGAACTTATATTTACCGAAATGAAAATGATCGAATTGAGAATTGGAAGACTGTCACTACCTATAATTTATTTGTGATATTCGTGACGAAGTACTTATCTTGATAATATCTTGATAATAATAAATTTAAGAAAAATCTTTCTATAGCACAAATTTCCACTTTTTTATACCACAAAGTTCACTTTTTCTATACCACAAAGTTCACTTCAACTTAAGCTATACTTTGAGAATATTTAAAAATTTACGGGATGTTCCAGTTTTGCGTAGCAACCTAATTTTTGTTTCTTTAAATGTATCTTTGGCTATCTAATGGCAGATTTAAAAAGATCACGTTTCAAGCGTTTGGATAATATAGGGTTTTGCTATCCTATATCTTGGATACCCGGAGTCAGTGGCGTAACAATAGGGTGGCATGGCTGGCAAAATGCCACGGGCCCCCGACCCAAGAGACCACGAGCTCAAAAATATTTTTTTTACATTGTCCCTGAGTATTTTATTTTATTTGAAAAGTTCTGCAAAATCCAAAGTGAGACAACTAAGGACCATGATACAATTTCAAGTTAATTCGTAAGCATTTTAACCAACCTAAGCAAAAAGATGTTGATTCATTTTTATTGATGTAGTGAGAGAAGTTGTTATTGATTTGCAAAATTTTTTTGAAACAGTTCAACAAATTTATAATTTTTTTGGGCATAGTATCAAAAGATGGAATATTTTATCAAGTTTTATATCTAATAAAGAAAGTGAGTCTTCAACTTCAATAACATTAAAAAACATTAAGCCCCACTAGATGGGCAGGACGTTATGATGACGTTTTTGCTCTAAAAGTTCGGTTTGTTGAAGTCCAAAAAGCGCTAACGAAAACAATTCTGTTGAATTGCAAATCAGATAAAAAAAATGAAGCTGTTTCACTCAAAAAGAAGATCGAAAACTACAATTTTATTATGTTATTGGTTTTCCATTGCAAGATCGATGCACTTCCGTCTAAAGCTTCCGATTTTTCAAATGCCTTAAAACGTTTGAAAATTTGTCTAGAATAATTGGAAAGGTATTGACATGAATTTGAAAATTCAAAAATGGAAGCAAAATGGTCCATCACCCCTGAATTTTCTAAAACTCGTCAGAGGAAGGTAAAACGCCATTTTGATGAGCGTTGCGAAGATGAGCGTCTTCAAGATCGGGAAAGTGTGTTCAAAGTGAACATATTTTATAGAGTATTGGACATCATTTAAAGCCAACTGAAATTGCGTTTTCTTCCAATGAATAAAATTGTTTCAAATTTCAGTGTTTTGCAGCCTTCCACTTTGAAAATTTCAAATGACACTGATCTATTAAAAAAAGCTCTAGAATTTGGGAGAAGAGGCCTTTGGTCATTAGTGGGACAAGTTTATTAAAATTAAACTGAGTACAACGTGACGATTTTTACTGCTAGGGCCCCATCAAAAGAATTTGCCACGGGCCCCAGATGATATAGCTACGCCACTGCCCGGAGTCCGTCTTCGCTTTAACCAAAATTGACAATATAGTTCCAACGGCTTGCTTTTCTTTGCCTGCAGTAACTACTGACATTCCATGAAATACACCAGAAGATGACATTGTTACACCTAGGTAATTATATTTATTCACAACTTGAATGGGTTGATTGTTATAGTGGAATTTAAATTTAGATTTCTTAAATCCCCCTTTTGAAAATTGCATAACTTTGGTCTTTTGTTTATTAATTGTTAGGTTATTTTCTGCTGCATACTTCTCTAATATTTTCATTTGTTTAATTTTTTTATTTCAGTCCTTTAACGTCGCTCCAACCAATAAGGTTATTAGCGACGAAATAGGTACATGTACAAATAATTATATGAGGTGGTACAGTCTGGTTTATTTAAGAAATTTAACTAGCAGCTCTACGTCCATTTGCTCACCCAAAACAGTTTTCAAATCGCCTGGTAACTTATCTTGTTTTCTTCATACCAGGTATCTGGAGCAGTCACATATTATATGCTTCACTGTCAAGTATTTGTTACATATATTGTAGGTTGGTTTGTCTTCCTTTGCTATTAAAAACTTATGGGTTAAATTGGTGTGCCCTAATCATTTGTTTTAGAATGTGCAAAAATAACAATATCATCTGCATATAGTAATGCTAGAACTTCCCTCACATGAACAATGTTTACACCCCGAGCTCCACTATCGTAGAAAAATGATTCAATTATAACGCGAAGTATTTTTGCTGATATTCCAAGCTTAAATAATTTAGTCCATGATAACATATGGTATGTTGAGTCGAATGATCTCTTGAAATCAACAGTCATTAACCCAGGAGGACAACCTATTTAGAATAATGCTGGTGAATAATTTGAGTCTACAGTCTGCTGAAGCTAAGCCTCTGTAGTTTTCGGGGTTATTAACTGGCCCGCCTTTATGTAGTATGGTGAGTAAGATATTAGCCCAGCTTTTAGGAATAACAGAAGTGTCGAATATAGTATTGAATAATAACGTCAAGTATATAACCCAATTCTTGTAAAATTCTTGTAAAAGTCGTAGGAAATGCCATTGAGAATTTTCGATCAATATCATTCTCATATCCTCTTTTCTTCAACTCAATCAGATTTTCATAATAACATCTTGTTTTATGTATACATCTTTTAATTCATCCTCAAAATTATTTTGCTTGTAGTTTTTAAGTGCATTATACATAGATCTCTTAGCTTTGATACAATATTCATCATACCATGTTTCATTTCTTCGGATTCTAGTGGTATTCAGTGGAATTCTTATTTTTGTTCCATCTCTAAACCCTATATTATGAGCAGTTTTAGTAATGCCTGCACATAGGTGATTATAAGACTTGTCTGGGTCGAGGATAAAAAATACTAGATAGGTAGGTACCTATCTTTTTTTGAAGTTATTGTTTAAAACATACTTTCTGTTTTTTGTTATTTCATAAAAAGTCTCTAAATGGATAGAGATTTTTCTGTGAAAGTGGCTATATTTTCAACAAAGCAAAACCCTATATCTTTTTAAATCTGCCATTGATATTTTAAAATACTTCCAAATTCTAGTTTAAGCTGGAGTAAAATTTGTGGTATGAAAAGATTTTACAAAAAATTTAAGCAAAAGGTACGACTTGTATAATTTGAAGAGGAATTTACATGTATCGAGTGGACCAATAAACCAATTTCCCGGGTGTATATCCGAATACTGTATAGCAGGACACTCACTGGATTGACTAGGCTGAGGTCCCTATGGCACATATTAGAACCCGTACATTGACTTGGAGGATATAAGTAAACATCGGTAAATATTGTGAAACAAAAATTGTAAATTAATGAATAGAAATGGATAGTTCATCAAATAAAACTGTGTTTAGTAAATAGATGATTGTGTATTAATTTCTCGTCGAATACACAACAGTTTACGTTACAACGTCTCATCATTAAATATAGTGTTGATAATATTAGGATGTGGAACGAGTCTTTCAATAAAAGTAATTCGCAAAAACCCGAACTTACTGACACATTTTCACGATAAACTGAATATCTTAGAGCTCGTTCGAGCATTTCTGAGAAGCTTAATTACGAGTATTCAAAGCATGTTTTCGAGAGAGAAAAAGTTCCGTTTGATCTGTGTGTTGGCTGCTGATCCCTTAGAGATATTTTTGTTGCTCGAACTCTCAAAGGAAAGTTCTTAATGCCCGCACTGACGACTTCCAGAAAAAAAAAAGAGTAGAAAAAGATAATAGAAAATTAGGATAATACAGTATAGAATTTTTCTGCTGATCAGAATAAATATAAATTCACCACTAGCTATGAAGTTGACAATTATTGTGTCTTCTAGTCAACTGAGAAATTTAATTTCTCTATTAGTGGTTAATAGCTTTTTCTATTGTCAATAATGGACGAATTCAAATATTTTGAGAATCCAGGGATAGTACTTCAACAAAAACATGTGCAGCATAATTTTGTATAACCAGGAGATTATCTTTAACATATTTGCTGTTTGAAATTACCTATCAAAAAATTATTTTAATAAAAATGCCATTAGTCCAAAATTCGCAGTCAACCAAAAATGACATAACGAGTAGGTACGTTCATAATGTATCGAAAACTGACAGAGTACGTGTCAGTCAGACGAAGGGCTAAACGCTTCTCGTGGTGCGTTTGTGAATTATTTTTATAATTAATAATTACTAATAATTACTTTTGTCTTTGATTTGGTTAGTACTGGAAAAAAGTGTATATAATATATAGGTTATAGGCAAACTGTATAATCCGGCATTGTAAAGAATGCCTAGACATTATATACATTGCCAAAAACGTTCAGGCAATGTGTATAGTACGATTCATTCCATACATTGCCTAGGTTATAGGCAATCTGTATAATCCGGCATTGTAAAGAATGCCTAGACATTATATACATTGCCAAAAACGTTCAGGCAATGTGTATAGTACGATTCATTCCATACATTGCCTAGGTATTGTATAAAATGCCAGAAGAGCATCAGGCAATGTGAAGGAGACGCATGTGCGGGGTGCGGGACTACCCCGTAAACAAGTTGCAGCTCGTTAGGTGTGTTAGCACAGAGTACACCATCTAACAAGAGACGAAAGCTTTGTCGGTTCCTTTGAAGTCGGACTAACACGATATTGAGCGGAAATACGTCGAGGCATTGACACATAAAATACCTGATACACTGAGAAAAGTGACACTACACTAAGAAAAATAGTATTGTTGATGAACATCCCTCCCAATTAGGTTTAAAGAATATTTTTTTTAACCACTAACACAGCACCTTATTATTCATCTCATGTGTGTAATGAGAAGTAGCTGATTTTCAACATAATCTTAAAATAATACACGCATGTGCACACAAATTTGCGATCACGAAAACTACTTTCTTTCGCCTCTTGTTAGATGGTGTACTCTGTGGTGTTAGTATTTCTTTTTATTATCAGAGAGTTGGTTGTCTCTGTTGTTATTAAGTAGGTACCTACAAGGTTACTAGATTGCAATTTCAATATTACTTTATTTTAGTTCGTTCAAAGATGTTACCTTTCAAATTATAATTATGTTACCAACAGTTCATTTAAAGTACTCATACGAAAACTGGTTGTTTTTTTTTATGTGAAATCGATTATGAAAAATCGATTACATACATTACCTATGCTCCAACCGGCATTCTATACAATGCCTAGGTTTTCTATACATTTCCTAGGTAAAGTGTAAAATAGTTGAACAATTGAATATCATTTCATACATTGCCTGAACGACTCCGGCATTCTATACATTTCCTAGGTATTGTATAGAATGCCTGAATTATACACATTGCTTATAACATATACACCATGATGTTGAAGACATTCGTAAGCCTCTCACCTCATTCCGCTCGGTCCATAATAATAGTCTCCACCACCTTGGTGTATAATGTAGGTATTATTTAATTCAAGAGAAACGTCAGATATAAAAAAAACTGATTTTGGATAGATGTCACACACACACACAAAGAATTGCTCTGCATGTAAGTTTTCTATCTTGAATTAAATCCATAACTCATATTGAGTACATGAAGGAATATTCCCTTTTTGGCAGTTCCTTGTCTGGTGCTGATGAAGTTTCAACCTATTCTGGAATCAACGGCACTAGTTCTGGATGATTCCAAAACCATGATGGAATATTTCCCATGCAATTACATCCTTGCGTACGCATTTTGTTTATTACTTGAGTATCTCCGCATATTAGCAACATGCCGGTATATTAAACATTCTGTTTTTTGTTCACGTATTTATCGTAGAGCTCAGATTTAGCCGGATATTTTTAATACCCTTGTATTAACTCCACTTGTATGTATGTTTATTTGTTTGCTTGTCTGCTTGTTTGTTTGTTTGTTGAATATCCGACTTCTATGACCCACTTTAAACGAACAGATTTAATTCAAACTTTGTACAGTATAGCAGTGAAATATAGGATGTTCCATTTATAGATTACAGCTAAAAAAAACTGAAAAGCACGCGTTATAGGCAATATAACTAAAAACGTGTGAAATATTCTTTAATTCAAGCTAAAATCAGAGGAGGGAAGGATATTGATTGAAGAATGTGTACAGTCCATCAAAATCAATTTCCGACCAGCAAAGCGTAACTGTTTATGACAATATCAGAAAACAAGAAAGAGAAAAATAAGAAAAATTCTCCACGGATCTCTGGGTTATGAGCACAGTGCACAGCACGCTTCCACTGCGCTACGCTGTTGTTATTCACTGTTATCGAATGTTGAAATAAGTGTGATAAGCTTAAAATAGTAAATGAGCTGAAAAGATTTCATAATCTTACTATAACCAGTTTTTCAGAAACAGGTTCCCGAGGGTAGAGTACTCAGCAGAATAGGGATAGTTAACGAAATTATAATCACATTTTTATTTATGGATACATACTGAAGTGTACCGAACCATTGATAAAAAGATGAATAAATTACAAGTATTTAATCATCCTGTAGGCATGTACTACAGTAAATTAATAATAATAAAAGTTTCATTTTAAAAAAAGTTATAAAAATAGAAAGAAGAAACAAAATCAAAATATTCACAATATGATTAATTAAGGTTATAAATGCCAAATTGTTGACAGAACCGACAGAACAGAGCAATTATCAAATCATGAAAACCTGGTTTTTCCATAAAGTTAACTTTAATCGATACCTCTTCCACCCTTAGGACCCTGTTTCTGAAAAACTGGTCATAGTAAGATTATGAATTCTATTCAGCTCATTTACCATTTTAAGCTTATTACAAAACAAAATAAATCAAACATTTTGACGGATCTAATTATAAAATACAGGGTAATTCAGAAAAAGTGTATTTTCTCTAATTTTTGTTCGTTTAATAACAAGATATATGTTCAAATCACCCTGTATTTCAAGAAAAGTACTAATATCTGGGTAACCAATACGTTTTAAATATCAAAAACTAATTTTAAAATACATGGTGTAACTTATTTATTTCATATAGAATAAAACTAATTTCAGGCTGCATTAAGAATCACCCTTTATGGAATACCTCTAGAACTAGTATGTTTGATGCCAGAACATTGAATATGAAGTAACTTTTTATTTCTGACCTTGTTTTCATTCAATATAAGAATTTCTTAGGATTCCAAAAATTCGTCCTTGTATAATTTAGTCCCACTCTGTATATGTTGACATTTTGAACTATTTATGTGTAAGTTAACGATAAACTAGAACATATTAATGGTACTATCAATTAAAAATGCATTTATTTGTTAATAATAAAATTATGAGGTCACGAAAAACAAGGATTTTTCAACTTTAATACCCTGTATATCGGAAACTAGTCATAGGATTGAATTGGTCCCATGGACACTTTTGGTCAAGAAGTCGAATACAACATCATATCCAAAATTCATAACATTTGACGGAACGCCACTTTGTCATAAGAAATGCGCGGGGTCCTTTAATGGTCAGCTAACTTTTAATCTGTTTAAAAAAAAGAACTTAAAGTTTCTTTATAAAAAATAAAACTGTCAAGTTAAAAAATGTATATAATTTCTATATTGATATTTTTATTTATTATACAGAAACTTTAAGTTCTTTTTTTTAAACAGATTAAAAGTTAGCTACCATTAAATTTGATTTTCTCTCTAATTTTCTTTTAGGAGAAAGAATTAGAGGCCCCCTAAAATAGCTTTTTCTGTTTTTCTAGTTTTGCCAATATTAATTTGTTTTTCTTAAGACCAATAAGGTAACAAAGCCCTGCGAACTGGCTTAGTTTACCTCCAAATTTAATTGGTTAGTTAGGGCAAGAACCTGCAATAATTACCATCTTTTTTTTAACGACATTCAATCTCATTATTTGTTCCATTGGCGCTCAACGCCAATCAAAATTCCGGTTATGTTAATGAAACACTAATTTTTAGTTGATCACCAATGAAACAGAAGTTGCTTAATTTCGCAGATGAAATTATGATGATGGATGACGCAAAAAAATTGAAAGTGAATAATGCAGATTCTTGCCTACCTAACCAATAAATTTGGAGGTAACCTTAGCCAGTTCGCAGGGCCTTGTTACCTGATTAATATAAAGAAAAGAATTTACTAAAGCAAAACTAGAAAAAAAAAATAGAAAAAGTAATTTTAGAGCGCCACTAATTTTCTTTCCTAAAAGAAAATTAGAAAGGAAATCAAATTTAATGGTCAGCTAACTTTTAATCTGTTTAAAAAAATGTATATAATTACAGTATTGAAATTTACATTATTTAAAAAAGGGTTAGTAGCGAATACAACAAAAAAAATACTTAGCACAATAATACAGTTGTTTGAAGATAAATATGATGTAGCTGTCGATGTAGGTAAACGTTTCAGTTTAATAGGAACTGCCTCTCACACTGGAACTGTGATCCAGAAGCTTGTCAGCCACACAGGAACTGTGACCCAGAAAAATTGCCCGTTAAACAAGAACCTGTGCCCCAGAAACAGTCAGACTCTCCAGAAACTGTTTTATGTGCAAGGAAACTGTGCTCCAAGAAACTGTTTTTCCGAGAACTGTGCAGTAATCCAGATAGGTAATTAAGGGATAACAGCAGCCTATTAGTTTTTGTTTAAACTTGTGTTAAAATAATTTCATGGATTACTGCACAGTTGTTGTATTGTCGACAAACGATGAGGGAAGACTCGCCGGAATCTTTCTCGTCCTTATTTAAAGACCGTTCAGAATTTTAAATTTCGCGGTAAAATACTTCTAGAATATTGATTTTTGGTCTACTAGTTTATTCCACCACAAATCACAAAAGTGAAATAATTTATGAAATATTTGAATGAAATAATTTTAGGAAATATATATATACAATTCCACCAAAAATCAAAATTCTGAAGTGATTTTTGCACATTTTTATTATCTGAAATGTTAACCAACAAAGTTAACGCAAAATTTCCGGTTAGAGTAGAGTGGTCTCGGCGTCCATGATTAGTGTCAGTCGCAGAAATAGACCGACGTTACATAACCGAATAAAAAAAACCTTATGGATGAAGTAAGAGTGGTAGTTTTATAGACCACTGAAAAAAATTTGCCGGTTCAAAAAAAATATGTCTTCTTTCAAAAATGTTTTTTTTTTTTTAGACAATTCGCATCAACGCAATGGGTTATTAGCGATGGCTAGTTTATTGTTCAAAATATTACAAGAACTTAGATTTCAGTATACATGTTAATAGCTTTAAGGTATGCACACAAGTTACCAGCATCACATTGATCTCCTAAGATCGATCTTAAGTTGGATTTGATTGACCACTGCGATCTCTCGTGTTGGAATAAAGGACACTCCACCAGGAAATGATTTAAAGACATTTCTGTTCGACACGATTCGCACACAGGTTGATTTGTTTTCGTTATGAGGTATGAGTGGGTAACGAACGTATGTCCGATTCTTAACCTGGATCATTGTAATATAGTAGTGAATTTAATGTGTATTCGGAGTTTTTGGTGTTGAACTTAATGATACTGACGAATCGCTATCTTCTTGGTTCATAGATTCGAGATCCAATTGCGTAATGAGTTTTTTAGTAATTCTTGTACATTTACTTTTTATTTTTTTGTCGGTGAAGTAGGGGTATATAGCTTGTAATTGATCGACGAAGCCATGTATATCTTCAGTATATATTCTAGCTACACTCAGTGGATCAGGTGATCCATGCACACTTTCCAAAAAATCACATGTTTGTATGTAAGTCAGTACTTGCTTGTTTATTCCTGTTTCAAAAAATACTTTTGTTGGTTCCATTTGTTTTTCAACATTTGCTGTAACTGGTGCTGGATCTTTAGTTTTAACTTTTTTGGGGATATTTGATATTTTTGGTTTAGAAAATTCGACTTCGTTGGTTTGTTCAACTGGAGAAGGAGTTTCAAAAATGTTTATTCCGTAAAATTATGAGAATCATAATGGAAACTCAATAATTAAAATTATGGAATACTTAATGAAAATTCGAATTCTAATTCCTATTATGTATTCCCATTTGCATTTCAATGCAAAATTGTAGGTAATAGGAAATCAATTCATAATGGAAATCGAATTTTTATTATGTATTTCATAATTTTAAATCGGCAGTTTCTATTATGTTTTTTATAATGGAAATTCCTGTATTATTATTATGAAAAACATAATTTTAATTTTCGAACAGAATAAATCACTGAATGAAAATTTTTGAAAGAGGTATACCTATATTTTTTTCCTCTTTTAAAACGATGTTATTAAATACCAAAACGGCACGCCATATTTACCTTATTTTTTGAAAAAAAAGTATTTATGTAACATTGGAAACCGATAAAACTAAAGTCGAATATTAGAATGTATTTAAATTCGTAACCTCTGTATGTGTACAAAAGGACCAATTATTCCAACGCGCGCAACGAAACTATAGGGCGGCAGCATTCAGGCGTCATGGTGGGGTTCAATAACCGAACGAATCAATCATGAACTTGAAATTCCTCATATTTTTCTGTCAGAGCAATCTTCAACTTTCGTTTTGAGGGCTTATAATGATCGTTTCAGAAGTTTTTTTTAATGTGTCATTTACAAAGGCCTATCCTATAATTCGAAACGGAGACTGAAATTAATTTTTCAACAATAAGGTGAAAAAGAGTTCCCTTTTAAATGAAAGCATTGAGCAAATATTTCAGTGAAATTTGGAAAATATTGCTTACATATCATGTCTATTAAACCACTATTTTGTCGATTGTAAAAACCAAATCTTAAAATTATCAACGTTCATAAAATTAACAGCGATTGAGGCAAAAATACATAAAAATAGTTTGAACGGCCGTTACTTGGAGTTTTCGAAATTTAAACAAAACTTTTTCATTGACATTTTCTCTATATTTCCTCTTATTATATCCTTGATTATATCTTCTGTAAGTTCCTTGTGGCATTACTTATTCTTTTTTCTTATTCTTTTGGGAATCAAACCACAATAATGTTTTTTATTTTTTATTTCGATGTTTCGGTAGCGTTCCAGCTATGGATTTTACTATGAATGGACCTTAATAAAATTTGACAACAAAGTTTTGTAGTCTTAAACTTCAAAATATTATTGATTGTCTAGTTGTCATATTTTTTCGTTGTGTCAGATAGGAACCAAAAATTTTTTTATCAATTTTATCACTACTTAATCTTGACAACGGTAGCTGGAACGCTACCGAAACGTCGAAATAAAAATAAAAAACATTATTGTGGTTTGATTCCCAAAAGAATAAGAAAAAAGAATCCTTGATTATGATGTTTCGATTTTACATGCCACCAAAATAAACAAAAATTCAAGTTATTTCACAATTTTTTTAAAAAACAACAACATATACACATAACAAATTTTTATCATGTTATGTGAAAACAATTTTTGTGAGAGAAAAACTGAAAGAGATATCAGCATAAAACACTCAAATTTTCAGTACTCTACTTTGGGCTAGCAAGATACGTTGCAGCGGAATTTATTCAAGAATTCAGTTAAATGATATGGGGTCGATATGTTTTCGATTAGGGACATAATATTATTCCTTATCGGGAAAATTCGATGATGGGTAAAAAACATCAAAATTCTTTTTGTAGGGTAACAATAAATTACTTCTTTAATGCTATAAATGGAACGAACTGTTTCCAAGTCCACTATTTAATAAATAGAAAGTTATAGGAAACACGAGTTTACTGCCTTACAGTAATTGTGCTGACCTTAAATAAATAGTGCTTGAAACAGACTTAAAGGTACATTGTTTCTGAAAATGTAACCTTACTTTTTTAAGTACTCGCCCTTATTACTTATTATTTTATTTCTAAACTGAAAATGTTCATCTTTTCATTTTCATTCGGCGGAGGGAGAACGGATTAATCAAAATTGTCATTGAATTGCGAAAAAAGTAAGGTTGTGTCACATCACCTACAACTTGTGACATACATGGAATAAGGTGCCGTATTTTCGAGATCAATCGAAATTTTTCGTACGCGATTTGAATCGAATGGAAAAAAACGCACACGATTGTAAAACATATTCGTATGCGATAATTATTTACATCGGCAACAACGCAAATTCGACCAATCCATTTCTCCCTTACAAAAAGCAGATCATTTTCGACAATTTTTACTATGTATGTATGCATGTATTTTGGGGTGACATTCAGTGAGACCTGAAAGATCTATTGTGCCTCCTTACTTCTACTGAGTTTCTGAGAAGAGTCTCAGAAACTAGTAGTTCCCTTAGTCCTATTTCCCGGAGAAATTTTAGGATGTCTGCAGGCTTCAACTTAGGCAAATGTTCCTCTTCTATCCAGTAATCTCCTAGGTGCTGTGCTCTAGGATTATGAAGTGCTGTGCAGTTGGAAAGTATGTGGATGGAGGTTTCTTCTTCCATTCCACAAAATCTGCATTCTTCTTCGTTCACTATTTTGAGTTTTTTCAGGTTCCCATTCAGGTGACAATGTCCCGTTAGGATCCCTGTTAAAACTCTTAGCGCAGATTTACTTTGACTTATGCATTCTTTTGATCTCAACAGGTTGTAGTCGCCCAGAAGAGTCTTTGATTGTATAAGATCTTTCCAATGGTCAGATCTTCTCTTTTTCTCGGCTTTACTTATTTCTTCCAATATTACATTGGGGCTGATTCCGCAAAAGGGTTCTGGCCTTCAGAAAGGTATTTCAGTCCCCCTCTTCGCTAGTTCACCTGCTATTTCATTTCCTTCTATTCCAGTGTGTCCTGGAATCCATAGTGAGGCATTCTCACACCATTTTGGAACTGATTACACAAGAGCTCAGTGCCTTAATGGCTGCTTGACTATCCGACATTATGATAATCCTTTGTCTTCTGTATCCTTTATCAATATTGAACTGGGCGCACTTTCTTATGGCGTGGATTTCCGCTTTAAAGATACATGGGGTTTTTCCCAAACTTTCAGAGTGTTTGGTTTCTGGCCCGAACACTCCTATCCCAGTTCCTTCTATTGCTTTTGAGCCATCTGTGTATCATTGAATGGCATTCTTTCCAAGTCTGGTAATGGTATTCGGATCCCATTCCTTTTTGTTGCTCAATTCCGTAACGAATTTCTTTGAAAAGTTATACTTTTTCATCATAACGTCTTGTGGCATGTCCCAGGTTGTCTGATTTCTAAGAAGTGAGGAGGTGGTTTTTTTTAATGATTCCCTCTCTACTTAGTCTGTATCTTGTTCTTTCTGCAACGCTTTCCACCACCATATTAAAGAACTATTCTGTTAGTATACATCAGATAATAGCTGTAATAAAGAATCTTGCTAATTTCTCAGGCAAGGAAATTATGTTTCATACAAGGTGCATAAATGTTTATTCAACTAAACTAGGTATATAGAAAATTATGATTTACTGCTTTCCTAGCAAATGTCTGTTTTATTGGACTAATGTACATATTTTATCATAAATGCCCAACTTAAAATTCACTGATCTTATTGCAAGTGTTTAAACATATCGATAATGTGTGATTCATAAATAAATAAAAAACAAGGAAGTTGTAATCTTTCAAAAAATTTTTATGTTTACTCATTTCCAATGTGATTTGCAGCTAAACAGAAATAATTTTATAATCGTATACGAGTTTTGATATTCGAATGGTGCATACCCACTCGAGTCACCACATGCGGAACAAATCGTGCCTTCGAAAGTGATTCGAAAATACGTATAACCGATTTTCATTCAATTTCGTACACAAATTGTACTCGAGTGATCTCGAAAATATAGCCCAAGGTCGTGTTAGTGCAATGCAGAAAACACGCACAAACCACGACAAGCACACTATCCATATTAATGTTTCCCTTATTTAAAGCACCAAATGAGCATACGTATAAGGACAGTACCATTGCTTCTCGATTTTATAAAAGTTCCAATAACTGTCCAATAAGTTATGTAATTTCTGAAAGGATATTAATAATTATTTAGATATTGACATGTCATCGTCTGAATTACAGTGTAATATTTTTGCTAGACCTATCTTATTTATTTATGTATTCATGTTATTAATAAAGTGTATAGAAAAAAGAAGATAAGTATAATATAACAAATATCACAGCTAAATTCTGGATAAATTTTCAAATGTAGATATACAGGGTGCGGTATTAGTGTGAGGAGGTATTACTCACTTGTCGTAGGAGATGCGTAAAAACTTCATCCAGCTAAAATTTAAGCCATATATAGGACCATAGCTTGGAAATATTTTCAAATATACAGGTCCACCCACATTGATAGGATGAACCTAATCTTTTTTTAAATGGACCATCCTGTATATTTTCATATTTTCTTACTCTACTATTGTCCAAAATTATTAACATGGCATGATATTCGTTTTTCATATAAAGGATTGGTAATAAATCGAATTGATCATTCACTGTGTTTTCTTAAATGGAACACCCAGGATTTTAATGAAGTAATATTGTATGTCATTCCATCATTTCTTGAGCATTCCCTTTACTTAATCACCTAATTCGTGAGTTATTGTTGAGACTTTCAGCCAAACATTATTTGAAACAAATACTTATTAGTTGAAATTTTATTAGTTTGACGGTGGAAATATTTAACAAAAATAATTTTCCAAAGAAAAAATTACAAAATAATCAAGTCTGATCCATGGATGAATAATATTGGGTGAATTACATGAGTACTTAAGATTGTTGGTGTATAAAACATTACTTAAATCACACTATATTCTAGTTGGCTATGACTCTGGCAATAAACTGGATTCAAAATTTCACATTAGATTACTTTCATTCACTATTTTCAACATGAATATTGTTTTGTAATTTTTTTTTCTTAAAATTAGAAAATTATTTTTGGTTAAATATTTCCACAGGCAAACTAATAAGATGTGATGTTTGGCTAAAAGTATCATCAATAATTCACTAAGTAAGGTATAAGGAGTGCTTGAGAAAAAATAAAGTGCCATACAATACCATTTCATTACGATACTATTATAAGATATAGAGTGTTCCATTTGAGAAAACCGAGTAAATGACCATTTCGATTTATGACCTGTATATCCTGTATATACAGCACGAATATCGTGCTATGTTAATAATTTTGGAAGATAGTAAATTATATCCAAAATCATTTGATCGTAAATAGATTCCTTGATATTACTAGGAAATTAATAAAAAAGTGCTAAAAGTGTGAATTACATTGCTACTCCATATAGCAGAAACCAAATAATTGGAAAGAATGAAAAAATGTGGAAATATACAGGGTGTTTCATTTGAAAAAAGATAAGTTTAGTTTATCCTGCCAATGTGGGTGGCCCTGTATATTTGAAAATATTTTCAAAATATGGTCCTATATATGGCGTAATTTTTATCTCAATAAAGCTTTTCCGCATCTCTCGCGACAAGTGAGTATTGTAATTGGACTTCCTCGCACTAATGCCACTCCGCGTATAATAACTAGCCTTTCTTTTTAAGAATCTTTCAATGGAAATTATATATTGTTAGAATAAGCGCGTGCCTGACCTGCATTTTTCACCCTGGAGATATTAATAAAGGGCTCAAAGCCTCGGTTTTCATGTGGGAAAGTACAATAAAGGTCGAAAAAACAAAGGAATTAAATGTCACAATTATCCTTTGTTAAGGTAATTGGGTAATTTTCTAATGGTTGTGGCATTGGAAATCGCTGAAATGTTGGAAATAAAACGTTTCTTTCTCATAATTCACTGCCCCACAAATGCTCTACTCATATTCCCCTGTTACTATGTCTACTTCGATATATTCATGGAGGCATACGTGATCTTTAAATTTACTTGGATTAGTACTGGCTTTTCGAGAGAATTTACCAATCATCACAGAATTGGGATAAAAATGGAAACGAATACATAATGTTAGACCGTTTAATCTTGAAAATGTACTGGAGTATAACGCTGATTTCCTAAATGTCCGGCGCCGCGTATCATTGGAGATGTACCTTCATAAGCCCATTTTCAAATACATTTTTTGCGTGTAATTTATTGTACGTTCCCACAAACACGCCGCGCACACCTTCATCCCGAAACATATGAAATAATAATCGACTCTGTTTTTGGAAATTACTAAATTATATGGCCCCACTTGCTAATAATAAGATAATCCCTCTTTCGGGGATGCTTCAAGTAGTTTAGCGGAATTCGACCCTAGCCTTAGCAGGCATAAATTCTCCCAGCCTATATTTGCACACTTTTCACTTCCATCAATTCATCAATCAGTCCCTATATTTCTTAATATTAAACTGTCAATTTCGTATTTATCTCTCGATATCTTGGATTTTTCATCACTTATAACTAACATAAATGTATTACCATAATTAATGAATATACTAATATTGATTTGATAAAAATAGTTTCTTGTCGTCGTAGCCGACCCACCTTTCCCCTACGAGACTCATAGACCAAGTAATGGAGCATGCGAGTATAGTAATTTTTGACAAAAATCATGGTAGAAAACGGATGATGCCATCATATAAAAGACATTGCGTGGTATAATTTTGATAAGTTTTGGACACGCAAATGCTGTTTAGTAATTTGTTATAAACATTTAAAACGAAACAAACCTTTTTTTGTTTTATTCCATATAGCCTAAAACGTACTGAAGCAATCTCAATGATATGTGTTGATAAATTGTAGATAATTAAAATACGAACATATTGAGGGGTCGAGCAAGTCAATCGGATAATTAAGATCCGAGAAAATCAGGAAAACCCGAAAATTAGTCATTTTTTTGAAAATTTATATCTTCGTCATTTTTCAATTGCAAGAGCTGAAGCTCGGTACGAAAGAAATTCTTCGTATTTATATGCGCGAAAAGCAGACGCCAAGCGACTGTCAGTTTGATCGCAATTGCAATTTTAATTTTTTCATACGATAATTTCCGAAGTGTCTGGATACGTTGTCGACTGTCCGATTTTCTCGGTTCCTAATTATCCGATTGACTCGCTCGACCCCTCATTTTGTTTGTATTTTAATCATCTACAATTTATCTATACATACTTTTGTACGTTTTACGCTATATAGAAAAAAACCAAAAAAAAGAGGTTTTTTTCGTTTCAAATGATACTACGCAATGTCTTTTATATGATGGCATCATCCATTTTCTACTAGGATTTTTGTCAAAAATATCTACTTATTGCTTGGCCTATTATCTCACTACTGGTAAAGAAGTAGACACGTACGTGCATAACATGTTTCAGTTTTAAGTTTCTGTAATTTTAGAAGAAAACAATGAAACTTTTTGCCAATTTTTTTAGCTTCATACTTAACTGATTTTAAAAATTTGAACAATTTTGAATTCAGAAAACTAATGTCTATGCTTTGGTGAGATTAAATTTCTCAATTTAAATTTCTCAATTTAAATTTTTCAAATCAATATTTTTCAAGCTATGGTTTTTAACCATAGCCGATCCGAATTTTGAAAAAACGGTATTATATCTGTGAATTCAAAAGTGTTTCAATTTTTGTAATCGGTTGAAAATTGAAATATAAAATATAATGACGTCGAGTTAACCAAAGATTCATTTGAGGATTGAGGTTATCTTCCTTCGGTGTTTAATAAACAATTTTGTATTTAAGATGTGAAAAATAAAAAATATTTGAAATTCATATTTCTATTTCTTCTTAATAAAACGTTATATGAGGTAGTGTTAATCGTCTGGTATTATGTTCAAGATGTTTTCAAATATGAGAATAGGTTAATATTGTTTAAAGCATAATGTTTTATATTCCAGTTATAAATAGCAGAGGAAAGTACAATTTTAGATTTGAAAAAACCATAGAAACGTGAAAATAAAACCCGAGTCGTCGTTCAGGTAAATATTTATTAAAAAATAAATTTTGTTTTATACATTAACGCTAAGTATCTTAAAAAGTAGGATAGCGCTCCATAATTGCGGGTTAAAAATAATCGTTAGACAGTCAATACATTTATTTAATAATTGATAATTATTAGGAACAAAAACCATTATTAGTTGAAATTATAATATTAAATCAATTTATAGTCAAATAAACATTATAAATCAAAATATTGACTGGATTATGACGGTATCGTATCGTATTACAGTCAAACAAAAATCCGGAAACTTTAAGTTCGCACTAAAAGAATTACGTCAACTATACAAGGAAAAGGTGAGCAGCTGGAGGTGAAGGACGACCTTAGTTCGGATCTTAGACTATGTATTTGTCTTACATTGAGCAGATTCCATAAAATGACATGTTACTCTTTAAAGCGTTAGTGGAATTATTATTAAAAAACCAGTCCATATCAAGCGGTTATCTTACGACTCAATTCAATTTTTTCGTTAATTAAACTCATATTTTTATTGACATTAGTTATTTGTTATTGTTGGTCTAAATATGAATACATAATAATATTATATGTATATATTGCATGGTAATCATTGTTTACTTTATCAGTTATCATTAGTAATATTGAAATTGAAGATAAACATCGGATCGCATTGTGAGCAATTTCCTGATTTTGAAGTAAAAATTATAATTTAAATGGGCGTAAACAATTACACAATTTTTACGAATTGGTGAAACAATTATTTTTTCTTTAAGCCAATAATAACAAATATATTAATTTCGGCACAAAGAAGCTTTGGATAATACTTCACAGGAGGCTGTTTTAGGTATAGAAAACTTGCGTGACCTTGCTAATTAGACACTAGCATGCATGGTGGCGAAAATAAGCATCCATTACACGAGATAATCTTAATCTTAATATCCACTTACACTTTAATATACTATTTCAAATTAACAATACCTGATAAGTCATGTTTTTGAACATATATTACTCATTATAAACAAAGTATTGATATTTTTTTAACTTATATAATGTGATCTTTTTGAGTATGTAGGTATATAGGAAGGGCTCAAGGACGCGAAATATTTTTAAGACAATTATTAGAGCATTTTTTCAGTTTACAATAGACAAGAAAGTTCCAGAACTTTTCATTATGTTGAATTAAAATTATAAATAATAGAGATAGAGTTCGGGCAGTACGAACTTTTTATTGGAAAATTCCTCTTCCACAAGGATCCTTTTTCAAAATTCCTCGAATATTGATAGTTCTAAAGTTACAAACTGTCAGGAGCTTTATCAATAATTACAACGTTTCTAAGCTGGTTGATTAGACTATGATAAGTACCTATCCATTTCAGACGTTCCAATAAATGTGATTTTGATGTGAAAGATTAAAATTCCATATTTTTATCCGTCTTACCATTGTGATACAACAATCTGTGTTTCCAGATCTTGACTTATTTTCAACATTATTCATACTCATTATCACATTATTTTGGCTATTTTTAATATTTCTTGTTTTAATTCCCTTGCTTCAATATTTATAAATTGAATTTACACAATTAAAAAGAAATTATGAAAAAACTATAGTCTATATAGAAAGGACAAGGAGTAATAAATCATTCATTTAAGTAGATTTCATAGACGTACCAAAATATATTTTAAGAGGGTATACCGTAAGGTACATTTTGTATTGAACAACCCAGTTTTCTT